>OZ005742.1:257767008-257905994 GCA_963930735.1 Dioctria linearis | reverse complement strand
AATCCCTGTGAAGAGAATGAATGGCTCACAGGTTATGCAAAAAATTCCATTCATTCCATCCATATCCTTTGTAAAACTCATCGAGTAGTTAGTTAAATATGCTAAAATTTTAACTAAGAACTATTTAAAGTAAAATTGCCGAAGCTGCTATTAAACACAATTTTTATAGCTATGATGTCTCATAGTGTATTAAGGATGTTTTTCGTTTATAATGCAGGCCTTTTTCTATTGTGTACGTGTGCCTTACATGCATATCTACAAACGATTTTATTTACAGAATGACGAAAATTTGTGACAAACGAAATGTCATTGCAGTCCTTAAAAAAATGGAGAAAAAAGATACCACTTCTATCTGGAATGGAGTGTTATCCACCCTGACATACAAAGTAAATTCTTCAAGGTTTGTCAAGAATTTAAGTGCTTCCGCCTCTCATCTTCCCGTTTTCAGCGCGTTTCTTTCATTTTATTTGTACTTGAGAGAATCTCTTTTACCGGACATTTCTTTGTAAGCGCTTTTTTCAAATGCGCCCTAGGGGTGGAAAGTTGCTCTTGTGATATTTTACTCGTCTTTATAGTGCACTCTTATAAATAAGTTTTATTTCGTTTTTTCCTGGGTCTTTTTTTTTTTTTTTTTTTTTTTTTAATAGGATTGATGGAAAAGAGATGATTGTATATTGCTGATTATCGAAATTTCTTGTACATCCATCAATCCAGATGACGTTTTTGTTTTCATTCATTCAATTCATATGACAAAAAAAAAAACAGAATTGCTTTCTCATTTAGATTAATTTAATATTTTTTTCCGACACAAGCTTAGTTAAAAGAGTTTTCTTCATATGCCAACAACAATGATGTGGTGTGACAGCTCATAAAATCAATGAAACACAAAAGCCTTTTCAAAATTTTATTGACTTGTCTAGAGAAATATCTGCCGATGATGTCAATCAGCTTTGATGAAATATATTTGACTTGAATGTCAAAAACAGTTCCTGCTCGTGAAAACCTTTTCCACCCGAAACACCTGCATGCATTATTGTGTATACTACGCATTCCTTTTACTCATTGTAAGTATGATGGGTTTGATTGACAATAATTCATCCACCTTCCGTTCCGTAAAACGTAGTAGATTTATTTTGCTCTGGAAGTGAGCTCGTATATCATCATGATAAACTGGGAAAGGTATCCGGTTGAATATGTACATATTAATTTTGAAAGAACCTCTGACTTGAAAGTATTAATATTTTATTAGTTGTGGAATGCGTTGCGTTATGTAGATCGTAAAATTTGTGAAAGTAATTTTTTTTAATGGGAGTATAATTTAGGTGCGCCATCTGTTACTTATTAGGGAAAGCGTACGAATTTAACCTCACATTTATTATTTGTTTTAATGACTCTTTGATTATTATTTACGTATGTAATGAATCTTAATGTTTTTTTCAACTATCAACGATTTTCAGAGTTCATATATGATTTAGAAAAAAAAAATAAACAGGTATAAAGGAAATGTGTTATCATCAATACACAAATAGGTTTGTGTACAAGCTGAAATGAACATACGATTCTTAAGTCAGCTGAACATTTAATATTTTATTTATTTTTTCCATGCGAGAATCGCGCTCACAATTTTTAGAATCGGTCATAGATGGAAGAATTATAAGAACTTTTATTTTTAACGATTCTAAATTAAAATACCATGTCCATGGTTTGCAACCAGGACCTTTCACTTTCAGAGCGACTGCTCTTACTTCTGAGCTAACGAGGCAGATACTTTCCCTCTTATATTTCTTTTTTTTTTTCTTTTTTTCTTTAAATTAATCAATCATTGGACATTTTTATTATGTGTGTAGGAAAATGGAATCAAAATAATTATTGTATTATTAACTTCCTTAAGAATTCGTTAACGAAGCTAAAACGCTGAATAATATATTTTGAGTATTTCATCTTTATTCACCTCATCCACATGTAGAGTTGCTCAGATCGATTTCAACAACCGAAGTGTAGGCATATGTACATTTCAAAATATATGTAGTCTAGCTCCATATGAGATTAAACCAAATCTACATATATCATTATTGAATCACTTTGGTATCCTTTATTGATTTTAGTTATTTTTGGAAAGAGTGAGTCCGCTTGTGAAATATAATTGAAAAAAAACATTTCGTTTATTGTGAAGAACATTGATCAAAAAATCAATTTTACAAATGCTTTCCAAAAAATAATAAAATAAGTAAAAAACGAGTTTTCAAACAAAACTGAGGCCAAGCCGCATGAAAAAGTAGAAAATAAACTTTTCTTCACACACAGATAGATATTTTAAAACAATTTTATGACGGCTGAAAAGACACTGATTTACTGAATTTATTACTATGAATTTTTTTTAAAAGTGTACATGAAGTTTCCTCGATTTTTCATGCAAGTTTTCATGATTGTTGAAGAGAAAGTATTGATGCCAGTAGGACGGGAAAAAAATGATTCCGCATAGCTCATAAAACTTTTTTGTCGGAAAATTTTCCGACTTTTCCGGAAAATTCCGGAAGTTTTCGGAAAACTTTCCAGAAAAATTGGAAAATTCTGCATTTTTACTGAAACAGATTTATCACTAATCATATCGATGAAAATTTGTCCGATGATTTTCCCGCTTTTCCGGGTTTTCCACAATAGCTACTTTATGGAACTCATTTCGCTCTACAACTTTGTCTTAGGTTGCAAAACGCTCAAACGCTTCCTTGGTCTGAAAAACTCCGGAAAACTGTTTTAAATGAATTCTCCTCGATTTTTTCTTCAAGTTTTCACCATTGTCGGAGAGAAAGTATGATGCCAGTAGATTGGGAACTTGATCTTGCATAATTTAGAAAACTTTTTTACCAGAAAATTTTCAGGAAAAGTCGGAAAATTCCGGAAAATTTTTCGGAAAAATCTGAAAACTGCAATTTTCCTGAAACGGATTTATCACTAATCAATCGTGTACCAAATTTTCAAATGATTTTTCACGATTTTCCGGGTTTTCCATGGAAATTTCCGGTTCAAATTTTGATATATTCAATTGTCACGCGACATGAACCTGTGGGCCAAATTTCTGCTCGCTGTGATGACGAAAAGTGGGTCTACGAGAGTGTCGAAGATAGTAAAAAAGAAATATCTAAATAAATAGACAGACAAATTCGTGTACGAGTTAAAGGGAATGGCCTCAAAAATAGAGAGCTTTCCACTATTAGAATACGGGAAGCAATATTTTCCATTGTATTTTATAATTTAACTAATGTTTACATTTTTAGGTGACAATTCGTAGGCGATTTCAGATCCACTATGCACCACTACAACTCTGATACTGTTGAAAATAAAAATTCACTGGTTCAATTGATTTCACTGAATTGGGTGGTCATGTCAGTTCAAAGGCCGTCGTTTTTCTTTGGGAATATTAACAGTATATATAAGTATAAAATTTACTCATCCAAAGAAAATTACTTTATACTAATAAAATATGTAATATTACATCAGTAAAATAATATAAAAGCCATTAAGTCAGTATATGTTCACAGATATATGGATTGAAAAGAGGTTGGGGCCCCGAAGGGTCCTTGGAACGTAGGACAGAGCGAGGTCCATTGTTCATCCTCCAGATCGCTCAATCACTCATAGGTCCCAACCGGACGTTCTTACAAAGATATAAGTGTTGGTTCCCAGCCCGTCTTTCTGGCTTCATGCAGTTCGTCCAGGAGGTGTCAGCCAAGGAATCTATAACGCTTTCCTGCTAGAGCCGGACAATGACAAAGAAAGGAAGTCACTGTTTCGGATTCCTCTTCGCAACACCCACATATATGATTATCAACAAGTCTAATTCTGTAAATGTGACCCCTAGGAAAAGAGTGCCCAGTGAGAATTGACACTAGAGCTCTCAGGGTTGGCTAGTTTAATCCAAAGGGATTATTTCTTAGGTCTGGGTTGAGTTTACCCCACAGTTCCTTTATAGTTGTTCTACACGAAGAGTCATCCAACCAAAGGTGACTGTGCTGGTGATCAGCCCAAACCGAAATAATAGAGGTAAGATATTTTGGTGAAATCGCAAATATGGTGCTAGTTCCTCCGAGACTGCACCAAGACGATAACGCTCGAGGGTTTCCGCTGATATTGCTGTACCCACAGAACGAGTACGCTGTTATTCGAAGAGAAAGAATTCAGGATGGTTTAACACTCCAGTACTACAGTTTGGAGGTTGTAAAGAGTTTAGATAAAGCCTTGATGGCTGCTTGGCTGTCTGAGCAGTTAGCAATCTTCTTGTTAATCAGTGTCTGAGTTAAGTAGATATCTTCTCGCTTCAAAGATGGCCTTGACTTCCACGTGGAAAATAGAGTGACATGGTTTTCAAGGTGTATGGCAATTTCCATGTGAGGCTTCGTGTAGAAAACGCCTGCTCCGGTGTTTTCTTTGGATTTGGAGCCATCATTGTAGATAATAATAGGGTTTCTCAATGGCTGAATCACAGCATGTGATTCCCATTCTGCCATGGATGGAATTCTTGATTTAAAATTTCTTTTCAGTATAGTTTTGAAGAGGTGATCGCATTCCCTGTCGATGTCAGGTGCGATAGACTGCACCAATTCAAAGATTGATTCGTGCGGAATTCTTGTTCCATGGTCAGTGCTCTGATGAAATATCTAGTCTAATCCCTGCACGCAAAAGTCGCGCTGCAAACCGCGCATATCCTTTAACCCTTCAAACTACTTTCGGTCGTACAGTAAAATTCCGTGGTGCTTTTTATTCCGAATATTGCGACTGTGGAACAGTTTACCATCTTCTGTTTTTCCTCCGGCATACAATCTGCGGAAGTTTAAGGGCGACTTACATCGTCACCTCCGTCAATCTCCTCATATCCCCTAATCCTTTCTCTATCTCCTTCCTGGCATCCTGTGCTTTGCTCATAGGGTATCCCCTGAGATTGGCTTAATAATATTTTTTCCAAAAAAAAACATAGTTGTCATATAAATTTTAGTGCTGCCAAGTAAGAGCTTTTATTTATTTTTTTTCAGATAAAAATTATGGTATGAATCGATATTTATGACACAATTAAATTTGTTTGTGTGTTTCAGGCCTTTTACAATATGAAAATAATAATTATGGTGCCATTAGAAACGGTAACTTCTATGCATTAAGAAAGAATCAGCAAACTTGGTAATGCCACATGAGTACATGATATAGAATATAATAAGTAATTGTCTCGTACGGTTTTTGACATCGAAATCTTCGGAAAAGAAAAGGTTCGGGGGTATAAAAATCCACATAGGACAATTTAATTTATCTCTTGTAGTTAGTGACAGTTTTTAAGATTTGCAATTTTGAATTTTCCATTATTAAAATGAAAGTTTTCCTTCATAAATGATTGCACTGGAGTGCCCCTTCTGAAAAAAATTAAATTTCGCCGTCACTGATAAAAATGCCCCTACTTTTATTCTGCTGCACACCATTTTACCAATATTCACACTGTTTCTATATTCAACGCAAATTATTTGATCTAGCACACACATTTTGAATTGCTTTCTTCTTTTAAATTATATGCAACAAATTTGCATTAAGTGGCAATTTATGTATATTTCACGAAAATAACAACAGTGGCGCCATATTAAATCATTTCTTATGACATCGTGTGTGTCCACAAATCCAAATTCTCGATTTAATTATAGACACAGTCTGACAGCCTTACTCTGAGATATCACTCAGAAAGCACACTCCTCCCGCAGGTATTCATTGTGTGTGCAGGTCTAAAATGTGTGTAAATCCATTATAATTTCGGTGTAAAATTATTTACATCCTCATAAAAGATAAACTCTCGCATAAATATTTCCAGATTTGTATCACCGGGAGAATTTTTTGTTGTTGTTGTTTTGTTTCACGATTAAATTGACGAAAACATTTTTTTTTTTGCTACAATATATGGCACAAAACAGAGAGGGAGGGGGAAGGAATAGTAAGTGAAGTGTTGAGCTGTTTTAGGCTAACACAATTGGCAGGAAAAAGAACGTGCCGAATTAATGGCCAACAAATAGGATTATTTATGTCGACGGTTTTATAAGTAAAACTTAACTAGGATCAGGAGATTTTCCATTAAATGTCACACAAATCCGATTTCTGTTTACTATTTACGACCGAAAATTTGCTCTAAGCTTTTTGGTATATGTTACATATGGAGTTGATAGCAAGCTTCCTGTTCCCTCCACCCGAAATTGTTATAGAAAATCTCATGGGGGATGAAGGCAGAAAGGACGAAAGGAAGGAAGGAAGGAAAAATATTGTTTTGTGAATAATTGTGATGTGTGATGGAAACTCGTTTCAAAGCTGGTTAACTAATGACAGTTCCCCCTGCATATTATTTATGAATAATTTTCAATTAAAGCGCATAAAATTTTGATAGCGATGGTTTGACGGGAGGAAAAGTTTAGAGCATGTATTTTCGGTAATTGAAAGCAACCGAGTTAATTAGCATTTATCTCTTGCGGTTGTTTTGTAATTGCCGCCGAGGTAAATTTTATAAATCAAAATTATTGGAAGTTTCTAAGTTGATAAAAAAGCCAGATTCATAGTTTTCCGTCAAGTTGGGGGATACCCTTTTATATGGGAAGTTTGATTTGAGATTTTCCTCATTTATTTATAATTTTTTTAATTCTAATATTATGTTTCCCCACCAAAATTCAAGCATGTTGGTGAAATTTCTTATAGATGGGAGGAGCTTGTATACCACTTTCTGGTTTTGAAACACACAAGATGGACAAAAGTACTATATATTGGTTTTCATCCTTGGCTCTTTTACAAATTTTACAACATTGGCGTTTGGATAGGTATTGTTTTTCACCATTAGCGGGTAAACCTTTTTTCAAGATCATCATGATTCCATACCTTAAATTCATTCGCAAAGTTGCCATAGTGAGCCTCTCTTCCAACTGCGGCCGTACTAATTCTAAAGATATCTCGCGTAGACAATCCTGAGCGCCTACTTTTATATTTTGGCTAGCTCTCGGTTTCTGACTTTGAAGAAGAATTCGCGCATTTACAGCAGCCTGGTCCAAAATACTATAAAAAGTGGTAAAAGAGTGGCACAGCTTATCGAAATAATCTTTACCCTCTTTAGTTGCATTATAATGCAATATAAAATCTGGCTTTCCATCAACAATCTTCGTAGAATATGAGTAAGAGGAAGCCAGAAGAACAATTTTTTTTTTGTGTGTGTATAGGACAGCAGCGCTATTCCAGTGAATAAGAAACAGAATTTTTCATCTTGCTCTAATAATAAATGTCGCACGTATCTTGAGCGTAGATTATAAACTATCTGCAAACAAGCATTAAAACCATATAACCACTGCACCAAAAAAAATCATTTCACTTGGAATTTCATACTTACAATAGAGAAAATTAATTTTAGTAATTAGCAGTACAAAAAAAAAAAGATTTTTTCAGTACAAAATACACTTAGGTTACGCAGGGTCACTGTGACCCCAAGATTTTTGAAGGTCTACTTTGAACGAACATTAGGCGAACACTGACGATTTCCAAGCCACACTAACAGCACAGAAGTATTGTTGATTAGACGGACAAATGATAAATGGCGGCCCAAAGCCCATTTACATAATTAAAGGCAATACCAGAATTTAACAAATGGGTCAATTTGACCCCGGTGACCTATTAGAGTTAATCCGTAAGAAAAACTCCAATGCTCTACACCCCTCCCACACAGAGTGAGGTGTCCTTCAATATTGCGACACTTCTCACGATTTCCCTAACTCCCAATCCCAAGTATGTTAGAGAATCGTAAATGGAGTTTTATCCCGGGAAAACGAAAATTCTCATCTTCCAAACTCCCTAGCTCTCCATGTTACAGAATCTGGCCCCAGGTGTGTCGATAAACCTTTTGTGCCTGACGAAATCCTTATAACCTTCCCAATTCAGGAATTTTTGTTTGTTCTCCCAGCTATTTAGCTAGCTCTGAGGTAACATTTTGAAGGGTCATATTAAAGTAAATTCAAGTTTCCTCACCTCCCAAAATGTTGAAGATTGTTTGCTTTTTGTCAACCTTAGATAAATTTCATGAGCATTTGATTGCTTTACTCAACTATACGCAACTTTTTTTTAGACCACAGTCAAATTGTATAGACTACAACACCGAGCTAAAATCTTTCTGATGATTAATTTTTTATGCAGTGTTGTCCTTATTCGAATCATGAATGTACTCACGGATTACTTTAGATATCCCTGTAAAGTGTAGATTCTCCAACTTCAGTGGTAAGAAATATTTTTCGTAGCTCGTATTTAAGCGAACCACGATTATACACGTTGGTATTCATTGAACCATGGCTAAGGATGTAGGAGTTGGTATATAATTTTTTTTAATTTTTACCAGAACTGTTGTCAGATTAATCTGTTCTTAAAATCATAAGAAATTATGGTCCGAATATTTTCTCGTAATTACTCTATCTCTTAACGAAATGAAGCTTTTAGTTTTGTTTTTTTTCTTGATCTGTCAGAACTGTCAAAATTTAAAAACGAAAAAAAAATCAGAGATATCTTAATATAAAAAAAATTCCGTGTCACTGTGTTTGTACCCGCTAATCTACGAAACCGCCCAACCCCAACCAATTTCAATAAAATTTTGTGAATGTGTTTGGTTGGTTCCAGCTTGAAAGATAGGGAACACGACAGGTAGCGCTATTGTCAAGGTCACGACGTTTTCATAAAAATTGCAAATACAAGTTCGAAAATGGTTTAAATCGGGCAACTCCTTCGTATTTTATTTCGCTTTTTAGTATATATTTGGACACTGCCTGACAACGAGTACACGTAGAGAGCTGAAATTTGGTAGATGGTGGTTTCATAGCAATAGTAAATAAAATTTTAAAAATGGACTAAATCGGAAACCCTTTCATGCTGTTTCCATACAAAATTTTGGGTTTCAATATATATTTCGAAACTGTCTGAGAGCGCGTCGACGTGGAAAGCTCAAATTTTGTACACGTCGTTTTTAAAAAAATGTAAATTTAAGTTCAAAAATGGGACAAAGCTGATAATTCCTTCATAGGGTTGCCATACAAAAATATCATTTTTAACTATATTTTTGGGCACTGCTTCTCCAACGCGTCGACTTGGAGAACTAAAATTTTGTACTTGGTGTTTTCATAGCAATAGTAATTTTATTTACAAAAATGGTCTGAATCGATCAACCTCTTCTTCATAGTTCCATACAAAACTTCGGTTTTCCATAATATATTTGGAAACTGTCCGAGACAATGAGAGCTCAAATTTTGTATAAGGCGTTTTCATGAAAATTGCAAATACATCTCCAAAAATGGACCAAATCGGATGACCACTTTTTTGTGTTGCCATACAAAACTTTAGGTTTTCAGTATATATTTGGACACTGCCTCATGCGTAGACTTAGAGCGCTGAAATTTTGTACACGTGACTTTCTTAAAAAAATTTAAATTAAGTTCAAAAATATGATCAATCGGGCAATTCCTTCGTAGGATTGCCATGCAAAAGCTTTGATACGTGGTGTTTTTATAGGATTGATAAGCAAAATTTCAAAAATGGACTAAATTGGGTTACCCCTTCTTAGTGCTGCCATACAAAACTTTAGTTTTTCACTATATACTTGATAGCTACCTGAGAAGTCGTCGAAGTGGAGAACTCATATTTTGTAAACGGCGTTTTCATAAAAATTGCAAATACAGTTCGAAAATGGGCCAAAGTGGGCAACTCCTTTGTAGGGTTGTCATACCAAAATTTCATGTTTTACTATATATTTGATGGTTTACAGCTGATTGGAGTTTTTCAGCTGTTAGGTTTTGGGATATTTTTTAAGGAAACTCCGATCTTTGGATTATGCTTTTTTATTGTTCACTCGACGTTTCGGGTCTATTAGTACCCTTCTTCAGGAGTTAGCTACATTAGAATACAAGAGAGTATTGCGTACAATTAAAAAATATCCCAAACCTTATACTATATTTTTGGGCACTGCATGAGAACTCGTCGACGAAGAGAGCTACACTCTCTCTCACACATATTAATATATGCACGCACAGACACAAAGTGAAACCCTAGAGTACGGAATCGCGCGATCGGGGTGAGATAATAGCTTAGATATTATTTATCTCTAACCAACCCACCCCACCCCCACACATCTCGATATCTACATTATCACCAGGCAACGCCGACGGGACCCCTAGTGGACATTATATATTTTTTAAAAGTGACATCTTACAGGAAACTGCTTAAGTACAGATCTTATGTAGAGACCCTGGTATACATTGACTATTAAATAAACAAAGAACTAAGTAGAATCTGAAATTAAGTTCCATGAACGAGTATTCAGTTAAAACTCGGTTATTACTGTAAGTAATCGGATATTTTCGGTTCCTTATATTAAAAGTTTTATTCATATTTCAATTGTGGCTGCTTGCGCATTTCTCCCAAACCCTCAACAAGTGTTCATTTTTAACTTATCTATTTTCGTAAACGATGCTTAAATGAACTGTTCAATCACAGTATTTTCTTAAGACACCTCATGAGAAATTCAAAATCTGGAGTAAATTTAAACAGATAAAAGCATGGGTAAAATGGAAATTGGACTCAGATTTTTTGATTGGGACATTTCTCTTGAATATTCTTTCTCTTCATGAATCAAATCACTTATTACCTCTGATTGATCCATACTGAAATATATCGGTGATTGTCAGCGAATAAAATCTGAGTCCACCGCTGTGTGTGCAGAAAAATTTATTTTCTACTTTTTCATGCGGCTTGGCCTCAGTTTTGTTTGAAAACTCGTTTTTTACTTATTTTATTTTCTGCCTTTTTCACGTTAACTAAATTGTTATTACGTGCTGCATGCAGATATTATAAAACAATTTTATGACGGCTGAAAAGACACTGATTTACTGAATTTTCCCGATTTTCCATGTTTTCCACAGACTTTTCCTATTACTATGAAAATTTACATGAATTTTCCTCGAATTTTCATGCAAGTTTTCATGATTGTTGAAGAGAAAGTACTGATGCCAGTAGGACGGAAAAAAAATGATTCCGCATAGCTTAGAAAACTTTTTCGTCGGAAAATTTTCCGGAAAAGTCGGAAAACTCCGGAAAATTTTCCAGAAAAATTGGAAAATTCTGGATTTTTCCTGAAACAGATTTATCACTAATCATATCGATGAAAATTTGTCCGATAATTTTCCCGCTTTTCCGGGTTTTCCACAAAAGCAACTTTATGCAACTCATTTCGCTCTACAACTTTGTCTTAGGTTGCAAAACGCTCAAACGCTTCCTAGGTCGGAAAAACTCCGGAAAAGCGTTTTAAATGAATTTTCCTCGATTTTTTCTGCAAGTTTTCACCATTGTCGGAGAGAAAGTAATGATGCCAGTTGATAGGGAACTTAATCCTGCATAATTTAGAAAACTTTTTTACCGGAAAATTTTCCGGAAAAGTCGGAAAATTCCGGAAATTTTTTTCAGAAAAATCGGAAAATTCTGCATTTTTCCTGAAACGGATTTATCAATTTTCAAATGATTTCTCCCGATTTTGCGGGTTTTCCATGGAATCTTCCGGTTCAAATAGATTCAATTGTCACGCGACATGAACCTGTGTGCCAAATTTTAGCTCGCTGTGATGACGAAAACTGGGTCTACGAGAGTGTCGAAAATAGTAAAAAAGAAATATATAAATAAATAGACAGACAAATTCGTGTAATGACCTCAAAAATGAATTGTTGCAACAAGGGCTGATTAAAGCTGTACTGCCATTATTTCTGGGCTGCCTAAGTAGATATTGGAGTTTTTTTTTATTAAATTTCATCAAATCGTATCTAGATTAAATTTTACTGCTGTAGAGCACTTAAATAGGATGAAGTTCATTATAAATCCCCCGAGTTGGATAGTTCTCGTAAATTATTCAACAATAAAGCGATATGAATCCACTATAGAGTTAAGTGGACTATAAAACTAAATCCAACTAAATCCAATGTATTCCATCAATTTATATACTTTTATACAATTTTGAGCATTAAATTATTCGTTCAACATTTTTAGCCCATTCCCCACAGCAGCTGGGGGATTTTCAATTATCCAATGATTTCAATTGATATAAGTACCACATAAGCCCCAAAGAGATATTCTCACCTAAACCAAATGAACTGTGAATATAATGAGAAATATTTAATTTGGTGGTTTTTTACTGTACATTTTGAGTCTATTTGGATATGATTTTTTTTTTTTTTTTGTAAATTTCTCCGATTGGACTGAGACTCAGGTGATGGTAAAAGCATTATAATTGTCCCTTCATACATAGGCATACAAATGTACAGATGGATGAATAGATGCGGTTTTAAATTAAATTGTTATAAGTATTAAAAATAAAAAAAAAATAAATAAAAAAAATAACAAAAAAATAAAATAAAATGAAACAATAAAAACAAAATCGTATATGATTTTATTTTTTCAAGACAACACTTCAGGCTTTGTTAGAGTGTCGAGGTCACCTTTCAAAAAGCTTCATTTCAAGAGAAGAATAGTCTTAATAAAACCTTTTTAGGTGGGTTTTTATAACAATTTACCTGCGGCGAAGAAGCTTGCTTTCGAGAAATTCAAAGGACAAATTTAATGAAAATCCACAGACATAATTGGAAGCTGAGAGAAAACACTTTAACGACCCGCAGCGGAAGAATTTAAGTTATGCATGTGTGTATACAATTCAGGTAACTGTATAGTTACATATGTTATCTTTTGGTCTCTAAAGGGAGTAATATGGTAACACAACATGCTTTTGAATATTCATAAGTTAAAAGTATAGGTGAATGTGTGTGTGTGTTTGTGTTCAAGTTTGTGGCTTGAAAACAGTGCAATTCGGTTGGAATTTGTATTTATATTAGTCTTAAAGTCGCCCGCAGGTACTCTTACCTTTCAGGATTGAGAACTTATGAAAATTGATGTGAAGGAGACTTTATAACTGCAGTTGCGATAAATTTTCTCTCATATATACCTACTATATATGAGAGGCTTATTTTATACTGCGCAAATACGCATACCTATATATAAATATATTCTATATATGTATATGTTGAGGTTAATGTAGCTTTTATATCTACATATACCTACTTGTCTTAAGGAAATTAAAAGTACCCAACTTCGCATTTCGAAAGAAGGAAAGAAGGATGGAAGGTAGGTTAGGTATGTACTTACTTAGTATTCTAAATCCGAATGGATAACCTTAACTTCATTGCATTCATAAAAGCATAACTGTGCGATGTATAGAATACACACACACACACACTCAGATTTATTACTACGCCAACAGAATTACTGTGTGAAAACGAGCTATATGAAGCGTAAAATGGAATAGTTTTTTTTTTTTTTTTTTTTTAATTTGTCCATCATCCATCTGTAAAATTTATCATAAAGTACCAACTATCGTAGAGTAGACCACCTTCTAGACTATCCTGAAGAAGGAATTCACAGTGGCACATAGCATATAGAAAACGAGTCCTTGTTGTATACCGACAATCCTGAAAAGAGTAAGTGAAAATTCCAAGCTCTGTAAAATTCACAGAACTATTTGTACCTCTGTAAGTAGACTTTCATTGCCCGCTTGCTGTTATATATTATGCACGCTTGAAGAAATTCAACGAAGCTTACACAGAAATCTGAACCAAAGGTAGTTTGGAGGGGGTTGGTTGGTTTGGATAGGATTCACCTATTTCTACAAAGATTCGTGTATATATATATGCGCATATATGGGTATAGAAGATCCCACGATAACTACTTACTTACTCCCTCAACTGAATCCTTGCTACTTGCATGAGATCATCATGCAGATTTAAGAAGAAGAAAAAAAAATAAGAAGGAAAAATAACCCTCCTGGAAAATGAGAGAACACTTGTTACTTTTGTCTTGTATCTACTTTAAGAATTTACTTAAAGTTTAGAGACATATCAGCTTTAATTTGAAGTATACTTTTTTTTTAAATACACTGACTTATACTCTAGCAAATATTACCCATTTTTAGCTATCTATGTCATATTCATCCATGTTTATAAATATGTAGGCATGAAAGTGTATTATAAACATAAGAATATAATTGCACACAAGTGAAGGGGAAATTTATTTCACGATTGGATCATTAAACTCGGATAATGAACCGGGGATGTATACTAGCCGACCTATAGGTGCAGAAAACATTATTTCCAGGGCATTACTTTAACCATTTAAGGCCACTTGCTTTATACCTACATATATATAATAGTTAATGGGAATAGGTAGACATGTAAAGACTCTAAAGACCTACTTTGGCTGGTGGATATCCTATAAATATGTATATGTAAAGCAGAGATTTTATGAGTTATTGCTTTAGTATGATGATAGCATTAAAATTATACGTTTTTGATAAAGGTGTAACCGGCATGTCTATGCTTTATAACTTTAATTTACGAAAATTTTCTTTAGAAAGTACATAAGAGACATCTATTTCCGAAAATGCAATATATGCGCCATCTATGTTTTCATATTATGAATCAAATCACTCATTCTCAAACTGGTTTTGGAACGTATAAATAGTTGCTAATTATTTTATAAAATATTTGGAATAACTGTTACGTTCTGGCTATAATAAATTTGAATTGCAAAATAAAAAACATTTTACGACAAATTTACGACAAAAAAGTGAATATTTTTATCTTTTATCTCATTTGGTGCAAACTCGACAAATATAGGTTTCATAGTTTGGTTTAAGCCCCAATTTTAAACCAAAGTTTAAACCGTGCCATCCTGTTATGGAACTATGCTGATTAAGTGATTAAGACTGGACGTTAAGTCTCCACTGCCAGCTTGAGCTGACAAATCACTCGGTGAACATCGTTGTAGTGCAGAGCGGCACGCTAGCACCTCGGCTATTGCGGGAGAGTTATAGGGGGTGTTAATCAATGACCATAATAAAAAAAAATTCGTGCCTATTCAAAAAAAAAAACGAAGCACACTATCCAACCCTGAAGGTTCCCTTACACCACTTACCCTTTTACGTCGAAGGCGCTGATGTTCAGCCTTCTGTTGCTCGCCGCAACCACACCCAACGACACTGAGGGCAGAATTTGTTTCAATGTCCCAATATTGATCTGAAAAAGAAGGGGTAGCAGACCTAATCAACTCTCATCGTAAGGAGGGCTCCAGGAGAGTGAAGGAGAAATAATAAACTCTATTGCAACATTACGTTATAAAATAATTTATTAATAAATCGACCAACAAAAATCCCTCATCTCACCAAAAAATGTGTTATAAATTTTTTTTTCTAGACAACTCTAATACCCTGAACGTCACCTCCTCGGAATACAACAACAACATAAAGGATTTCGATACAAAGTAGTTTCGTACTCGACAGATAACCTCGTCAGTGGTTTTGAGATCTAATACGATTCAATAGAGATGTTACGTTACAAATCTCAGTGAATACTTTCCAGAATTCTATTTTACCTTTTTCTATAATGAATCGATTAGAATGTTCATTTTATACACGTTATTCGCGAAAACAATTAATTCTAATTCCACGAGATAAAGTATGAAATTCACTAACTGGAGTCTTCAATGACGTTACTCCACTGTAACTTTCCATCATGGAAAGTTTCGTAATTTACACCAAGTTCATACGAGCCTAATTATAAAAATAAAAATAGAAATGGAGACATAACTAAAATCCTATGTGAAACTATTTCAGTTGTTCGCTACCGACTACCTTACTCAATAGTGTTTTGTAATTAACTAAGCGTCGTCAAAAGCTTGAATATAAATTGGAAAGTTTTATTCGTTCGTAAACTTCAATACTTGGACTACTCGCAAAAAGAATATTTCTATCATTGGCTAACAGTTACTGGAATTGATTGATTTGTTTACTTAACTGGATACGGAAGATTTGATGCTATTTGAAGATGATCACTTGCCACCAAATTTGTCACGTTTGTTGATGAGAAGATGTGCTTCAGTAGTTCATTGGCACATACGAACGAAATGGTTCTGTAATTGCTCAATGTCTACCTTATTTCAGGATTTCGCTTATGTAGCTGACTATCAATAATTTGAAACAAGTTGGACAAATTCTACGGCCCACACTGAATTACACTTCTTATATCATTCAACATGATCTACAGTTCATTTTATCTAACACTTCAGCTATTATTATATAATGACATTATAGCTATCGCTACAAAATTTTCATATTTTCGAAATTCGAAAATTTATATTCGAAAAACTTCGAAATTCGCATTATACAATGGATATTTATATGTCGTACATTCTAAGGGTGAATTGTACCTATATTGCAGAAAGGGCAGGTGGGGATTAATGCTTAAACTTTACGCGCCATGACATAGTAATCTTAAATCAAATAAAACGGTTCGAAAATCAGCGTCTATTCAATTAAAATAATTTTTATGTTTTATTTTAATTACATAAATCTTCTAAAATCGTTAAGTTAATTTTTCTCCACTAGAAATACTGAAAAAATAGCTACCAATAATAATTTTGATGAGGAAAGTTTTTTATTTAAGTATTTAAATTGAATTAAAAAAAAGCAAAAAAAAACAAATACGACAAATTCACGACATAAAAGCGAAATCGACGTTTTTCTTCTAAGTCTTGTTAGCTGTAATACTTAACGTGAGGGCAGATTCAAGCATATACATACTCGCGTTTCGATCTAAATAAAATGCTACATATTTTCATGATGATAAATTTGCGATAGAAAAGCGAAAAATTCTAAACTAGAAGTTTTTTTTTTTAGTTAGTATTGCTAGTTCTATTAACTTGTAAACAAATTTATGCACTACCGTTATTCGTTTTAAATAAAATACTATTTTTTCTATCACGATAAAATTACGACAAAAAAGCGAAAAATTATTATATAATTTCTCAACGTTGTTTTGAAACTTATTCAACATAACAAATCTTCGGCTATTCAGTGGAATAAATTAGAAAAAAAAAATCTTATTTTAAATTTTATTAACTATAAAAAAAAAAAATCCTTAACTCGTTTTCTTCTATATCTATCAACACATGGTTTGAACGTGTGTCAATTCTAGTTATACTCTTCAATTGCATTACTTTAGGAATGTATCAGCCTTGTGTGGACGATGCGTGTGTTACAAATCGATGTAAAATACTTCAGGTAAGAAAAATTCATTAATTACCATAATTTATTTTGTGCATGCATATACATAATTAGTTGCATAATTATACCACTTAAATTAAGTACTAAATATCTACATACATACAATACTACAGAGCCTTAATGTATCGGTGAAAATTTTGTTGTCACCTTAACTGTCATGTCACGTTTTAATGAAACCCTTCCGCCTAAACTGGTTCTAATTAATGACAACTCTGAAAGGTGATAGTCTTCAATCATCCTATTTATGTATGGGTGTCGATGTTTGTATGTTTGTGTGTGTATATATGTTAGTGAGTAGACTAGATTAACGTAATATTTATTGAAGGTGGATATGTTCACGGAAATTTCATATTTCATCCTTGATGATAGATAAAGGGAGATATTTTATCGATTAAGGATTTCATTGGGAATTTTGTGTTTTATGGTTGTTGAAGATGTTGTGATAGGTATATAAGATGCTACTAAAAAAAGGTCCTGCACACATGATGGGACTTCGATATAATTTCCTAATAATTCGTTCAAGTCGTTAAGGTAGCGGTGCAATTTAATTTTTTTTTAATTACCTAATTATAAATTAAGCTAATTGCTAATTTAAGGAAATTTTCCTATTATGTAGGAGTCATGAAGCGCTATATATTAGGGGCTTGTTGGCATTCATCTTTAATTTCGGTTTTGTTATATACAGCTTGTGTTGGTAAATGTAGCCTAAGGTCCACAGCAACGTTGAGAGTTAGATGAAGCTAACTTGTCTATTTTTTTTGTATAGTTAAGATATTTGAGTTCCTCTATGATTTTGGATGTGGTGTGGAACTGCACTTAGGTTGGACTCTCTTCTAAAATAATTTTTAATTTTTGTTCATTTTGTTGTTGTTGGAAACAACTCTTATTTGTGGTCTGATATTCAAGGCCAGTCATCCTCAGATTTTTCTGTCCTTTCACAAAGGCTAAAAACAGATGCATCGCTTCTGCGATGTTCAGGTGTTCATTCCTACTCTAGACGAAATGAAGAAAGTACATAAAGAAATCAAATTAACACTAACAAACCGCCTAAGAGATTTAGACTACGCATGATCATTACTCTAGAGATATTCGTACGAGAATTTGGTTTAAGGATAAACACACCAAAACGAAGTGCTATATCATAACCAAAACCACAGACCTACCTAGCTAGGAAGTATTATTACTTCAAATGGAGAAGAAGAAGAAGAAATTAGCGAAACATCGAAGAAGGCTAGAACGACACTCAGATAGTTTGGAAGTCCCAACACTTTGTGCGCGGCACCAAACTTTGAATATTCAACTCCTGGGTGATGGCTACATGGATAGCCAAGAAAACCTGTATATACAAAATCCAAGAATTCTTGAACAAATTCTTGAGAATTTTATTCTGGCTAAAATGAATCATGAATAAATAAATGTGGTTAATTACGATAATTAAGATTGCCAATAACTGGAAAAAATGGAAACCGGATAGGCCACGCTCTCAGAAGATCTATGACATCAGGATTGACAGGGAGAAGGGCAGGAGAGTAGAAAGACTTGGATAGAAATCAAGAGAAAAGCTCAGAACAGAGTGAAAGATGTGTTTGTGTATGTGTAAAGGTCCTACATTGTTCTAAATGTAAATGAAGACGGAAAAAAATTACATTTCATTTCTTAATGACTCCTGGCATTCTGGCGGTGGTATCATTGATATAGATTTTTTTGTCAGGCTGTCACAATACCACAAATTTTTAGTGCCAGTATTCTGTTTAGTCTTGCAGGACACCTTATTCCTATGTCAGTCGCCACTGAAACAATTCCATTTATTCCAATTGATTCCAATACTGAATACCCAGTGGTATCAGTGAATTTTTTAGGTAGCGTGAAGTATATTTAGTAAATTACGTTTTTTTTTCATTATAGGGATATGCACAAGTTTTAGTTTGTTGGCCAGAATAACCCCTGCTCTGAATTTTGCACAGTTTTTCTTTTTTGCCTTTTATAACCCAAATCGTGCCTTCTTCGTTATTTGTAGTTACTCAGTTTTGAATAATCAGTAAACCTTTGAAAGTTTTTAAAAATATATTTTTCCTAAAACAGAATTCTTCTCTCTTCTCAAATATAATGTAGGAAGGATGAAAAGATTATGTTTGTTGTCATCCAGCTAAGGATATCCTTTCAGTTAAAAAAAAAGTCTTAATCGCGAAAAATGTTTGCATGCATTTCTTATGAACTTCATTTGTGTGAGTGTTTGGATTAGATATGAAACCTAATTATGAAAACATGAACCTGAAAATTAAAAAGCTTATTGGTGGAAGTTGCTTATATTAAAGAAAATTATTAATTTCGCTTAAGCGAAATGAATTAAATAATAATTGAATTTTAAAAATTGTTTTACTGAAATACTCATTTTTTTGTTTTTCTTCCAGATATTTGACGATATAATTTTTGCGTTTTTCGCTCTCGAAATGACGATCAAAATGGTGGCGATGGGAATTTATGGAAAGAAAACATATTTGGCAGACTCATGGAATCGTTTGGATTTTTTTATTGTTTTAGCTGGCTTACTGGAATATGTGATGCATGTAGAAAATTTGAATTTAACTGCTATAAGAACGATACGAGTATTACGACCGTTGAGGGCTATTAACCGAATACCAAGTAAGTATTAATCCCATGTATGAAAATAGTGTCGTGTCGTCTATATAGCGTTTACACGGCTTCTTATGACCTTCTGAAAAATTTTAATTATCCGTTTTTTTTTTTTGTTTTTTTAATAAGACAAAATAAAAGCAAATGAAGCTTCAATGGTGTTATTAAAACTCGCTTTATGCTCAATATTCGAAATTTGTTCTGTTTAGTATAAAATTTCAGAGCCTTCGAGACAAACTCATCTCCTGAATACTTCGACATTGGTAAACATAGAAAATTGTCATACTGAGATATACCAGGCTTCCTAACTATATTTTCGTCTCCATTACCTACTATGTTTCCAAGAACAAGAATTGTGTTGAAGTTCAGTTTTAGTTAAGTTTTGTTGGTTTACTGGTTCGTTAGTTCGTCAATTTGATGAACTCGAATGATATTGCAAGAGCTCTATTTAACGCTACAAGTGTCGTTTTGATACTAAGTTCGTATGATCTAGTGTCAACTGTAATTTTGTATAGTTGCCTAGTGAAAGGGGGGGGGGGGAAGATACCTTCTCAAAGTTGTTGAGAAAGAAATTACCAACAGCGTGATGCATGCATAACTGCCCCTGGATAATGCCGAACACCTATACAAAAATTGAATGAGGGGTTTGTTTTTCCTGCAGTTACGACATTTGTGTGTATTAAAACTCGTCCAAGCTAGTCACCTTTAGTTTGGCGTTATTTTTACAGATCCCGCATAAGCTCTTCTTAGTTCTGGCTTTGTCGTAGCAAAACTATTCTATTCTGATGAAAATAACGCTGTTCTATCTGGAATAAGCTGTAGCTAGAAAGTTTAAGTAGATATTTCTCAGAACTACATTCAGTGGAGAGCTGATTCTTCCCTTGTCAGTTCATTCCATTCTTTGTGCATAAGTGATCCAGGTATCCAGTGAAGATTAATTTTTGTAAAACCAGCTCAAGTAGGTCAGGTTATTATCACAGCTGGACTGGCAGTACGGGCGATCGGGAGCTAGCCCGATGGGCTAGTTTTCGTTGGGCCGGTGGTCTCCATATTAATGCGACCACACCTATTTACTATGTACTCTGGATGAATATTGCGGCTGCGATGGGAGGAGAGCTATGAAAATGAATTGAAATTGAGAAAGTACTTTATTGCATAAACTGAAAGCCTAATACAATAAAGCTAATTCGCCCACGACAACAAGGTCATCTGGGCAGAGGAGAGTTATGATTTAAAAATACTCAGAAATGTCCCACAACTTATAAACAGTGACAGGTCGCGAAGCCATGTGGATGTTGCCAAGATAGCATCATATATGGCAAATTTGGCAGTCTCTTGGTTGGTTTCAAAATCATTCACTTTTTTGTAAAACATTTTATATTATTTTTTGCATCATATCATATATTTTGCCATAGAAGTAAGTGAAGGAACGTTTGAATTTCTAATCGATTACAAAACGATTTCAAGAGTAAAAGAAGGGGTTGAGAGTTCACTTCTTTCCTCAGTTCCTTCTCGCAGAGCTGCAACAACTCGTTTTGGGCGCCTGAAGCAAACGTATAACATAACACAACCTTATTTAACTTTAACTATTCTGACGTACCTAGTCTGCCAACTGACTGAACAAAGTGAAGCCACAATAGATCATGAGAAGAATAATAAATAATATTTATTGCACATAAAATTATTAATTGATATTAACTTTTTGCGAGAAAAGTACATTTAAAAACATTGAGGGGAATCAGTTTGATAGAAATATTTGCAAGATTTTATAGATGGACTTTTCGAGCTTTTTTTTCGCCACAACAACAAGTTTATATTCCCGAAATTCGAAGTTTTTGTCTTTTCTTTTTCGGCTGCCAAAACGGCCACATTCGATAATCTTTCTTGACCCATTGTAGATTAAATGTAATTTATTATTAACTTCAATTTGCTGAAACTTCGTTCGTATAACGATAGAGCTTCATTCATTGGGAATATCACAAAAACTCAGAGCGCGATTAAAATATTTAGATATGATTCCAAAAACGGTTTTTCTCAGACTATCGGCGTCCATTTTACTAGGAAGATCATCAGAAAGGAAACGAAAATCTTATAACGCTTGAATAAAAGAACATCAATCGGTTCAAAAATTTGTGTATGAAGTTTTTGTTTGTGGCAATATTGAGATCACTCATTATTTTGTGATTCAAAAATTTCGAATCGGTTCTTTTTGAGGCCAGCCCGTCCCTTTAACTCGTACACTAATTTGTCTGTCTGTATATTTCTTTTTTACTATTTTCGACACTCTCGGAGACCCACTTTTCGTCATCACAGCGAGCGGAAATTTGACACACAAGTTCATGTCGCGTGAGAATTGAATCTATTAAAATTTGAATCGGACATTTCCATGGAAAACCCAGAAAATCGGGAAAAAGCATTTGAAAATTTGGTATAAATTTGATTAGTGATAAATCCGTTTCAGGAAAAATGCAGAGTTTTCCGATTTTTCCGAAAAAAATTTCCGGAATTTTCCGACTTTTCCGGAAAATTTTCCGGTAAAAAAGTTTTCTAAATTATGCAGGATCAAGTTTCCTATCAACTGGCATCATTACTGTCTCTCCGACAATGGTGAAAACCTGCAGAAAAAATCAAGGAAATTCATGTAAGACGCTTTTCCGGAGTTTTTCAGACCAGGGAAGCGTTTGAGCGTTTTGCAACCTCAGACAAAGTTGTAGAGCGAAATGAGTTGCATAAAGTTGCTTTTGTGGAAAGTTCCATGGAAAACCCGGAAAAGCGGAAAAATCATCGGAAACATTTTCATCGATATGATTAGTGATAAATCTGTTTCAGGAAAAATGCAGAATTTTCCAATTTTTCTGGAAAATTTTCCGAAAATTACCGGAATTTTCCGACTTTTCCGACAAAAAAACTTTATAAGCTATGCGGAATCCTTTTTTTTCGTCCTACTGGCATCAATACTTTCTCTTACACAATCATGAAAACTTGCATGAAAAATCGAGGAAAATTCATGTAAATTTTTAAAAAAAATTCATAGTAATAGGAAAAGTCTGTGGAAAACATGGAAAATCGGGTAAATTCAGTAAATCAGTGTCTTTTCAGCCGTCATAAAATTGTTTTAAAATATCTCCATGCAGCATGTAATAACAATTTAGTTAACGTGAAAATGGCAGAAAATAAAATAAGTAAAAAACGAGTTTTCAAACAAAACTGAGGTCAAGCCGCATGAAAAAGTAGAAAATAAACTTTTCTTCACACACAGAGGTGGACTCAGATTTTATTCGCTGACAATCACCGATATATTTCAGTATGGATCAATCAGAGGTAATAAGTGATTTGATTCATGAAGAGAAAGGATATTCAAGAGAAATGTCCCAATCAAAAAATCTGAGTCCACCTCTGTGTGTGAAGAAAAGTTTATTTTATACTTTCTCATGCGGCTTGGCCTCAGTTTTGTTTGAAAACTTGTTTTTTACTTATTTTATTTCTTGTTTCTTTAACATTGTTGTTAATATTATTTTTTTTTCAACGGGCGGCGCCCCTCTGCTTCAACATCTGCCTCAGTTGCCTTACTCTTGTTACAGCTGTGTAAGAAAAATTCTTGGTCTCACAGATACTGTTTCCACAGGGAAACCTTGTTTTATTATTAATTTTAATTATGAAAGGGTCAACCGCTCTTACACATATTCTGTCCACACATATTTCCTGTATAAATTTCTTCTTTTTTTCTTGTTATTTAGCATGGAATTCCATATTCAAAGTATAGGAAATCAGCCTAATAATTTGGTTGTTTGCCTTTTATAAAAATGTCATTTTTCAGGACCCTTTGAGGCTGGTTTGTTATTATAAGTCCGAGCCGATTTGAAGACCTAGTCCGCCCCTGGTTATTATATCCATTTTTTTTTACCAATTTGGATGATATGGCAACTGAGTCAAGTACTTTGATACCTGAATTAATGTAATATTGGTTTTACAGGACATGCTATATTATTGAGCTGAGTTTACACCTAAAATATTTCGAATTTTTGGTGTAATAAAATGTTTCTAAACTCAAATTTACTCCCTTTTACCATTGAACACTTACTCCGAGCTCTGTTATTTTAAGGTTTTTATTCATGATAACTTATTCCAGATTTTATTTTTATTTTTTTGCTTGTGACCTCAACACTGCAACCAACCATCAGTTTTGACTTGATTTATTTTTTTAAAACTTGAATTTTTTGTGAAAAATCTCCAAAAAGAGTTCTTTTTTTATGGAATATTTGTTGTTTTTTCCCCCCATAATTGCCGGACAACTCCTTCATAGGGTTGCCATATAAAAATTTCATTTTCAATTATATACTTACTACAGACATACGTATAAATTTGTATAGTGATTGGATTAATATAAAGAATTGTAATTTATAAAAAAATTGCAGATATTATTCTTTATGAAAGCGGGCGAAATCCAGTCGATTCTTCATCAAGTAGAAACCTAAAAGTAATTGCAAAAAAAAACAACCTTCAATGATCCAACGGGAGACTATATTTATGGGCAGTCATCTATAGAGTATTACCAATATTAGTCTTACAGTCTTTCCCTAAATTTTCCGACTCTTGATTCACTTGACTGGAAAGTTTTCAGATAACAACACTACCAAAGTTGTCAGATACTAATAACTCTCATTACCGGACATTCTCTTACTTAGCCCAGACCTAATGTGCTATTTATACACATCCGACAAAACTTACCTATAGTCACATTTGTATAGATGATATACCTTTGGAAAATAATTGTTAGAACATTACGAATAGAACCCCAATCCACTAAGAGTGGTAATATATCTCCGTATTAAAAATGTATTTTAAGAACTGCTCTCATATAAATCCTGGCGCTTTACTGGTGCTACATCTCCCATCTCTAACTCTGTTTGATTTAATTAACAAAAATTACGGTAAATGCACTGAAATTTAAAGAGATTACCAAATAAATCTTCTCACAACCAGAATATCTTAATCAATCTGGTTTTCTTTACAACACGTACATACATAAATTGCGTGACAAGCATACAAAACAAAACAAAAAAAAAATCTCTGTAAAATCTTTCCTTTATCCAGATTTTTCGCTGAAATTCGAGCACTTAATTTACTTGGATTATCTACTGTGTGTCTGCCTGTCGGTAATGCTGTTTATCTAATTTCTAGACTAATTGGTACTACAATAAATTAGCGAATTATTCTTTAATCTTTCTTTTCATCCCTTCGTTAAATATCATCAAGAGCATTCCAGACGCCACTTGTTGAACACAAGAGAAAGTAGCAGGCTACGTGCTTAAAGGCAATAAAGTTGTTGAACGAAAAAAAAAACAAATACTTTCTCTCTGTCAGAGGAATTTGTATGTAGCTAACATATTTTGGTAGAGATACCAAAAAGTTCTGAAATTTTTCTTTTTTTTTTTACCACATTCCGCTGCCTAAATATCGGGGGAGGCAAATCTATGTGTATTTCTAGTTCCTATGGTATCGTTGTTGTCGTCGTTCTTGTTGTTGTCGTCGTTCTTGTTGTCGTCCTTGTCGTCGTCCCTTGAAATTCACACCGGGTACCTAGGCCAGCACCCTCCATCGCCCGCCACCATCACCCGCCCTAAAAATAATTTTATTTTAGCAACAACGTAATGTATTTAGTCACGTACAATTTAACATGCAACAGATGTTGCCGGTACAATGTTCAACTCCATGGTAAATTTATTTATCTAGATAAACCACTGCGAACAACAGGAAGAGGAGGAGGCGGGTTACACAATGGAATGAGATTGAATGGGAGTAGTTAATCCCCCATGGTTAAGTTGCCTACCACCAGTCACTACATATATAGCCCGCCTAGACGGCACTTAAGCTATGAATTTGGATGGAATGGGATTAGGATGATGGGATGAAATGGGAGAGAAAAAATTTGGATTATAGGATGCGTGCTCCCAATGAGTTAACAGCATATCCACAAGAGAGATTGCAAATATTCTAACTGGACAAAATCATTTTCTTCTATACCCTATATCCAGCCGACCAGACCACCAGCTACCAACCATCAAAATATTATTTCTCTTCCCGATGGAATTCCATCATCATATATAGTAGAACAACTAAACAATTCTCCCATTGCGTTCTATATGTTCGGGGACTATTAAATTGCTTTGGACTTAAACTGAACAACAGCAAGGATGGGGAGAATGAGGGCTCTTGTCTGGACCAGTCCTAGTCCGATATTATTGTGTTTTGTAACTTCGTCTTCTTCTTCTTCTATACTTCTGGCGACTCTGAGTTTATGTGCTTTCCAAATATATTGCTACTTCTGTCGTGTCTGGAAGCAATAAGGAATTGGGGTTTCATCGTCCTTTGATATATTAGCAGACTGAAAATCCGAGGAATTTTCACTTGTCTTACATGTGAACTTTTTGGATCTTCTGTCTGAAGTCGAATGGGTCTCGTATAGAAGAAAACAATTTTTTTTTTTTTTTTTTTGAGAAAGTAATGGCATTAGCTAAGGCAAACATATGGAGGTGTAGTATATATGCTACTTTGAAAGGATGTGTGTAGACGTTTATCAAGGATTTTTTTTGGATGGATAGGGATGATTTGTGGTTAAAAGGGAATAACTGTATACATAAAACCCAAACCTGTATACTCCTTGATATATTGTTATCTTTTATTTTTATATTTTTCAATTTATCTTTTTTTTTTATGTTTTTCTCTTTCTTACAGGTATGCGAATTCTTGTGATGCTCCTCTTGGACACCCTACCAATGTTGGGAAATGTCTTATTGCTGTGCTTTTTTGTATTTTTCATATTTGGAATTGTTGGTGTCCAATTATGGGAGGGTATCCTTCGACAGCGCTGTGTTCTTCAACTTCCACCCAATGTGGTAGCGCCAAAGTGAGTATTTTTTATTTTTGTTTTTTATTTTTTATTTTAATTTTATAAATATTTTTTCAACTATTTTTATATAACATATATATATACGCGTGAATATATAAAATTGTAATAAAAAAAATAAAATTAAATTAAATACAAATTTTCAATTATATTATTAAAATGTGTGAAGCTGAAAATCTATCTACAGAGATGCTTAAAAGACTTCACTAAGTTTTTTTTGGTTTCTTTTTTTTTTTACTTTGGCAGGTTAAAAATTTAAGTTTTTAGTGTTCCTGTTATAAAAGCGTAAATTTTAAATATTTTGATAATATTAAAGGTATGCATAAGACAGCTAGCTCATCAAGGCGACTTAAATTTTTTATTATTTTTAACAGTTGTAAAACTGAATCTAACAAAAATGTTTTTAATATTTTCATTATTATTTTTTTTTATATTTATATTTAGAGTTTACCTTTTATTTTAGTATGCAACTATTTAAAAACGATAGAGCTCCAGAATATTTTCTCCAAGCTTTTTTAAGAAATTCTGAACTTTAAGCATCCTTCGATAAGAGACCTGTTAAAAAATGACATTAACTAAAATAGTAAAAATATATAAATAACGGCAGCTGCGGATCCTATAAAGGGCACATGTATTGAGAACAATACTGACATATACTACATATCAACAGGGGGCGCACCGAGAGGGGGGACGAACAGGACCGGTCCCCCTCCAGAATGTCTGAACATAATATACAAATTGCGTATAAAATGTGGTCTGTATATTATTACAAAGTCCGATAAGATAAAATAAAACCTTTTAATCTACAATAGTAGTCCTTAAGTGCTTAGATAGGTGCAGGACGCGACTTTAGAGCCCTATTTTTCCGACTCGTTAGGACTTGGGACACCTATGGTTCCCCCCAAAGTCAAATCCTGGGTGCGTTACTGCATATCAACTAGGTAAAATCTAAAAGCATTCTAACTAGCACCTCCTATCCAGTGCTATCTTTACGCATGGATCCACTGTGCCTGGGACCAGGGCTTCGATATCCATGGGACCCCTTGCCCCTGCAATGGTAGAACAATCGATAACAGTAAGACAAAATATTACAAATTCGTTTTGCTGTTAGATCTTGGCTACGGAAAGTAGACTGTGGGATTTATTCGAACTTTTTTACACGGCAACAAATTATTAGAGACTATGTTTGTAGCCCAGTATTTTTTAAAGTTCCTGCATTTTTTCATGATATACTTTCAGTAGCCAAACTCAGTGTATTATGTAATCAGAGAAAAATTGTATACTGTTGGTTCATGTTAGGCATAATGCCCGTGGGCTTGTTTAGTATGCACACCCCACACAGCACAAATTTGTCTGTGGTATGTTACTGGGAAATCCTGTTAAGATATATAAATTATCCGTGGAAAATCCGGTCCGGTCCCAGTTAATAAATTAGGATATCCTTGGGAGTGACGAATGTCCGGGGTTGGGATGTCCCTGGTAGATCCCATGGCCTTCCCACAGGATTTCCTGTGGTTGGACTTAAGAACAGTTCACATATTCAATAATGTAAAATTCCCGCTACAAGCGTACCTAGGACGTCTTACGGAAATCCTAATATTTGCTAACAAGATGAATGGGGGGGGGGGGGGGGAGTGTCTGAGGATATTGTTTAGTATTTTCTGGGGTGGGATTGTGAATTTTTTTTTGTGGGTCGGAATTTTTACAAAAAATAAAAATAAGTACTGGCTGAAAAGTATATGCCAGAGTTGGATGCACTTGCACAAAACATAAATTCAATATTGTTAACACAGGCAAAGTGAATTTCTATGACAAAATTACTAAAAAAATCAAGTTCTGAAATGTACAACTAAAAAACTTTGCCAAAACAAGAAGACATTTTCAGAAGCGAATAGTTTTATAGTATAGCTTCACGCATCTAGCTGGCTTCAACAACTCAGGTCCCAAATGACTTTTTTCAATACATACATTTTAATTATATTTTTGTACACCAAAAATTACACAACAAACAACAAATTAGTGCTTTCACCAGAGAGCCACGCGAACCATCACAATTAGAGAACAAACCGAAATAAAATCTGGAAAGGGGAAAAACGACTTTCCCATGTTTGTCCCAAAATTGTCCTGCACATCCCGTATATTTGTCTGTAAAATACTGAGAATGTTCCCATAGAGAGTAATTGTGGGATTTCCCACGGAATAATGATTGGGAAATTTTTAATAATTCCTAGAAATAAGGTCTTAAGTACATACTGAATACTTCCTGTTTATCCCGGAAAGCTATAGGAACTGTGGCACAAGAATGGAATGTCCCTGGATAATTTTGTGCTGTATGGGACAGTGAGTAAACTGTCATGACACCACCCCATGTTCTTTTATATCACTATCCATCAATATAAATTTCGACGAGGCAGCTGTGCTATGTGTATTTGTCATACGGATATAGAAAATATCAACGAAAGAAACGTAATTGGGTCCTTCTAATTTGGAGTGCTGAAAGGAACATTTCGCTTAATATTTGATGAACTACGATCCTATCCTGAAAAATTTTCTTTATATTTCCGTATGAGTTTTGCAAGAGTTGATGATTTACTATTACAGATTTTGAGACCTTCTCTAATTTATCAAAGTACCAATATGCGATCATCAATTGAACCCGAAGAGAGACTTGCTGTAACTCTATAAACATATTCATGAATATTTTTCCCCACATTTTTATCTTCAAATTGGTATCAATAGAGTATTCCTTCAAATTTTTGTTGTACAGGGGTGGTCTCATTTCTACTTCTTGTCTAATGCTTCATTATTTATATCTTCCTCTCACACAATCCAGCAGACATAAAAAAAACATACGACTATACTGTCTCTGCTATAATGTCTCATAAAAAAACAAACTCAGTCAAACGGCGACAAAAATTTTATCAGTGCGTGCACATTTATATAAACATGCAAATAGTTTCGTCACCCAAAAGTTGCTAGCCGATGGAACCAAAAAGTCACCTTGGTGGTGACAAAACAGTTTCGTGATAAAAAATCTCCAGTGTGTGACAGGCCATAACATACTTTACGTTATTATTCCTGTTGGTAACTCCAAGCATTTTAGACAAAATTTGCAAAAACCTTCATGGCAATATGAAGTAAATCCAAACGAATGTTGGAAGAGGTGCAGCTGGTTAAAGTTTTTTCTTAATATATACGTACTATACAAATATATTTATTATTCATCCTTTAATACTTTAAAATTTATTAAATAAATTCTTGCTTCTATAATCAACAGGCATTTGAAAGTAGTGTTAAAGACTTGGAATCTGAATTGTGTAATGGAGAGAGAGATCCCAAGAGATCCCAAGCATGGAGGCCAGAGCGGGCCATTGTGCTGTCCTTCTAGAAGCCCAATTAACAAAGCCTTCCTTTCCTCTTAATGAAGCGCATCAGATCTTTGTGAGGAAGGTTTTTTAACTCCTCTATAAATAGGAGGGCAGAACCTAGAATATCCAGCCTGCTCCGGGCGAAGGCCGGACGCGCACACAAAAACTGTTCGGTTGTCTCAAGCTCTGCTTCCAGGCAGGACAGACACTCAGGGCTGTCCTGAAACCCCCATTCTTGTTAGATGAGCGTGAAGCGAGCTATGACCGGTGATGATGCCAACCAAAGTTCTACATTGTTTCGTTCTGAGCCCCATGAGAAAATCAGAGATATTCCTATTGGGACCATCAAGGAAAAGTCTTCTCCCATCTCTGCTGATGCTTCCTATATGAACATCCGCTTTGATGAGAGACCCGATACTCGTGGTCGCAACGCCTACAGTGAGTTCCGGTCCGAGGAACGGAGAATCAGAGCCAGCCTTAGCTAAAAGGTCAGCCATTTCATTCCTCAAGATCCCCATGTGATCAGAAACCCACTAAAGGGATATCTAGTTATGGATGCACAACTTATATACGGACGACCTGCAGTAATCTCCCAGTAACTTAGATGTTATCTGAGTGAAACTCAGAGCCATAAAGGCTGCCTGACTATCCGAAAAGATAGCAGGGGCTATCTCCGCTACCATTGCGATGGCGAACACTTCAGTCTGGAAGACAGTTGTGTATCTTCCAAGTGAGCCCTCCATTCCAATAGAAAGCAAACGCCCGCCCGGCTCCCTCATTAGTGAGAGAGCTATCGGTAAGATTTGTTAGAGCGGATTGGTAAAGGCTTAATAAGGCACTTCTCTCAGCCCACGATTCTCTTACAGGCAAACTCACAGAGAAGTGACGCCCAAAACAAAGCTCTGGTACTATCGTATCGAGTGTCATGCTTACCAGAGGGTTTCCGTGTGGGCTGCCAAAGAGCCATGAGAGAACCAGTCCACTCGTCCTCCCAACATTCCTATAAACGCAATCTGCATACATCGCTTTTGGCATCTGCCTAAATGACAACATCCAGGGTTGGCAGATTAAGTAGGACCTCAATTTTGTTTACCGGTTAATTCCTGCGGCTTCCCTATCTACATTCATAATATGAATTTTTTTTGGAAAATCCTTGTCGCTTGGAGTGCATTTTATGAATTTTAATCGGGGTGAAAAATAAAAGAGAAAAACGGGTTAATTTAAGAGCAAAAAAAACGCGTATTTTTTTTCAAAGACGCTAAGACATTTTTAAGGTGAAATTTAAGTATTCTTTTTTTTTAAAAAAAGGCTTCATTTTTCGTCTCTCTTGTATCGAGATTTTGACTCTTTTTTTTTACCTCTGTTATTTTCTTTCTTCAAATCACTTTCTGTTACTTGACGTCTCCCTCCGCCTTCTCCTTCGTCATTTTATGATTACTTTTTTTTAATTTTTCTCATTTTTATGTAACATTTCCGACACCCTTTTTTTAACCCTATTTTATTTTTTTATTATTATCTTTCTACGCTCTTCCTATTCCATTTCCAGTCTCTTTCTTACTCGCTATATTGATTTTAAAAAATAGATGCTATCTAAAGCCTTCTGGGTGACGATCGTAAAACAGTAATAATAAATTATGTTACATTTTAGTGCAATTAAAACATAATAATTATACAACTATAAATTTGACACAAATATAATTCAAAAATTCCCTTGATGAGCTTGTCTCTGTCTTGTATTAAAAGCAAAAAAAAAGAGGTTTTTTTTAAAATTTATTTTTGCAAATTTTGCTTATTTTTCTTTTAATTGCTTGTTTTTATTATGTAAGTATGCGGTTAAAAAGGATCTTTTTCTATTATTATGTAGTGAGTGAAAAAAACTTAAGACAGTCATTCTTTCCTCAAAAGGGGTAAATTTTTACACCTGTTTTTTTTTTGTTTTTTTGCTAAAACAGTAGCCTAGATTCATATAGTACGTGAGTAAATAATTCACGTTCCTTAAAATTTATACGGGGTATTTTGAGTAATAATCTTCTAAGTTTACATTTAATTTCATAATTTTCCCCATATTTTTATTGAATTTCGTAATATTTTGAATATTGATTTTATCTAATTTGTTTGTTTTTTTTAATATTAATAAACGGGCAATATTCACTGTATAAAATCACTTTAACAAAAAATTACAAAAATAATGTTTCCATATTAAATCACCTTTTTAAAGTTCATAAACCTTTTCATTTTTTTTTCTTGCTCCATTTGTGCTTTCCAGTTCCTTTCATTCTGATAATGCTTTTAATATAAAATCGAAAATTTATGACAGTTCGATAAAGTTACCTATATAATATAATACATACATACCTATATAATACGTATGAAAAGGTAGAGATTGCAAATGATTTTTATTAGCACCCCCTATATTAATTATATGCCCATTATTATTGTTATTGAGCTTCCATAATGGATATTTTCCAGATAAGTATAGGTAGTGTTGAAAAAGTCTCCTTCAGAACATCTATACCATAGATTTCTAGCGAATCCTGTTTACTACTTATATATGTATATAGTACCTATATATATTGCCCCAACCCTTTTGACTTCCGCAGTAAGAGCTAGAATTTCCCCCTATTGTGTAATATGAAAAACGACTATCAAACTTTCTCACCTTCCTTTTGTTTTCCTTTCTGATTCTTTTGTTATGATACGAACAACTTTTCACTCGACCTTAAAACCAGGAAAAAGGACTGAAATTATCGTAGTCTATATATATATATATATATATGAATATGTGTTTATGTGTATTTGCCTGTATTTTTTATATTATAATTTTTTATTCATAAAACGTATTCCGTTGTGCGCATACATACATTGGGGGTATTCATTAAATGAAGGTTTTTCGGGGACTCTTTTCTCATTTTTCATTCCATTTTTCAATTCGCCCCCCATACGATTTCATTAAAATTCCTCCCAGCAACAAGTGGTGGATGATGGGGAGGTTTTTATTTTGTTTTTCTTTTTTCAGAAATCGGAAGAGAATTTTTATTTTATTCATATATTTATATGTATGCAAGTGCCTAAGTACATATGTATGTATGCTACAACATATTTTTTTTATTCCACTTATTTTCTATTTTCCTCATTTTTTGTGTGCTTTGTGTAAACATATTTTTAGGTCGACTTTTCTGGAATTTTTTTTGTATGATAAATCAAAAAAAAAAAAACCAACAATTAATCAAAAAATTTTTTTTTTAGAAGGTGACGTATTGAAGTGTTTATAATCATTGGACAAATAAATCATTTGTTGATTGATTGACGTTTATTTTTATGAAGCTATCAATTATTCTAATTTCCACTAAAAGAGGGTTTATGTAAATTATTAAATTTTCCTTGGTTAAATTTTGTAAATAAGCTTCGCTCGATGTTTATATTTACACTAACTTTTCCCCACAGATCACTGCGCCATGTCAGTGGGGAATTAATTAATTAATTGTATATTATCAGCAGCCAGGCAACATGAAACCGATCACCTTAAAACCCGATCATCTCCGATTTGGTTTCAGATTTTTTATGGAATACAAAAATAGCTCACCCATTTTTTTATGTTTTTCACTTTCATGCAGAATGACTAGATTCTCATACCTCAGACAGACTTTCCCCACAATGATTTAATTTTTAATTAAATGGAATTAAATGTGCAGTGTGCCACACAAATGAAGTGCATTTGTTTCAGTTTCGAATGGAGCCAATTTTATTCCATATTAGTGAAATTACAGTAAAAGTGCCACCTACCGTAATTTAAATGAACTGAATTTATTGGAAATTGGAAAGATTTTCCAATAAAGGCAGCAGTGACAGCTATCAGCTGATCATAAAATATTTTTGTAGCTTTTATACTCTTTTTGGCTTCCTTCAGGAAAAAAAAATTTCTTCTGTTTAAATGCTTTGCAACAATTATTTGCGAATTTTCTTGATAGCATTTAATTAAATTATTGAACTTTGCCATGATTTTTACTCACAGTTAGAAACTCAGAGACTGTCAAGTGACATGTAATGTATAAATGTATATGTCATATACAAATGAATTAATTTTCATCATAGTTTTGCACATTACCATTTCCTTGAGTTGACTGAATTTCAAATTAAGTCATTATAGAGAGGTATCAAACGCCGGGTAAACCTAGAGCATCCTATGGCTACACTATCTTGTTTTTTTGAAAATTCTAGAGCTATCCTGAGCGTACACTAAAAATTTCTTGAGGTAAGAGTTTGACATTTGTCGCTTGAGAACTGTCACTTGAAATTTGCGGCTGATTGGGGCATATAAATTTCTTCTTATGCAAAAATACTCTATATTTAGAATAAATGAAATAGAAAAATAGCTAGAAACAAATTTCATATGTTTTCACCCATTTTATAAATAACTTTTGACAATTAATTATACTCAGAAGAACTGTCAGAGATGGCTCATTACATTAGGTTTACCCTAACTTCAAATAACTTGTTCGATGAGTGCATAAAACCCTGAATAAATATTGTAGGAGAAAACTTACACTAAAGTGTGACCCGTGAAAAAATTATATGAAGGCACCCGCAACATTTCGAGAAATGCGATGACGTTAATTTTTATTCTCGGTTCCGACTGTAGACACATTCGGCTATGATCGTTTACGTTGTCGAAACATTCGGCAACAATGGTTTTTGGGTTTGATATTCCTCCAGATAAAAACCACAACAAACTGGTAAATATAAAGCTCTTCTTTCGCTTTGTTTTTAACTCATAATGACAATTTTCCTTGTCATAAATTAACAATTACAGCAGTGCTGACAAATTAAAAATTTTCATCTGCGGCTTAACTAGGCCTTAGCTGACCGAATACTGTGAAATCGAGTAGGCTTAAATTCTGGGCTTAAGTCACACCGATGGCATAGCTAAACTCTGGCTTAAGCCTGGACTGTGAAACCGGCCATTAGTATAAAAGTACAATAGAATGAAATTCCAAGTAAACAACGGAGTCAGAATCACGGTTGGACGGTTTCAAAGTCCAGGCTTAAACCAGAGCTTAGCTAAGTCAAGGGTGTGGCTTAAGCCTACTCCGTTTTACAGTGTACTCTGTAAACTGAGGCTTAGTCAAACTGCAGATAAAAAAATGTAAGTTGTCAGCACTGTGGTAATTGTGAAACTTTGAAAGAAAAATTGCCATTGTGAATCACGAGGCAGAAGACGACATCAAAACATCGTATTGTTTTCCCGGCTGATTTCATCCTGTTACTCTGTATAGTAATATTTTTAATGTCACACTGCATACTATATTTAGGCGAAGTGTATATTTAGCAATAGTCTCCACATGTGTTTCACAGCAACATCTTAGGCTTAAACCTTCGAACTGACGGGCTTCAGTTAAGCTTGACTTAAGCCAGTAATGTCACTTAAGCCAGTAATGTCACTTAAGCCAGTAATGTCACTTAAGCCTTGACTATAAAACTGGAATATTTATTAAGCCTTGGTTTAAGCCATCGTTGTAGCTTAGGCCTGGGCTGTCAAACCTTCCATTATATCGATTTCAATATCAAATTATATCAATGTCTGTTGCTGAGGGAATTAGGAAGAATTGTTAACAGATTCTACACAAAACATAATTTATCAATGCGGAATAAGAAAAACGATAATAAATGGGTTTAAACCTGAAACCAGTTTTAGACTGCTTCGAAATTGAGTTTTCAAAAAGTATTTTATAAATGCACTTTTACAGAAGAAGAACTGTACAAAGAGAGGGTAGAAAACCAACCACCGTGTGGAGATATAAGAAATAAACCTGTTTTGGCCTTAGGCTATACGTAAAACAATAGTTTATGCATTTTTCTAGTATAATTGGAATTTTTAAAACCTTTTCTTAGTATGAACATTGAACATGTGACGGAATTTTTGAAAACCCTTACTTATAATGCGCTCTATGTTTTGTTACCTTGAAAATTAACTAATAAATGGATTTAGGCCTCTTAGAAGGAGTCAGATTTTTTAAAAATGTACACGTCTTTATGGTTTAACAAGAATTGCATGTAAAATTGCAGCTTCCCATAAGCCTTGCTGGTCTTGAAATATAGTCAGTGGCTCAGTGAGGGAGCGAATCGTGTGATATGTGACTTTTGTAGTTATATTAAAATGTACATCATTTAAAAACATAAAAAAACCTTTTTAAATGATTTTTAAATTTCTTTAAGAAGTTTGCTCCTCACCATTATTTTGATTAGAACTGAAACAGCTAAAATTGTTTGAAAATTTTAAATATTTTTAAGATTATTTTATTAATTTTATGGTTAAAAACAATAAAAAAAAAACAAGTCATTTGTGGTAGAATTTGAAAGCAATGTATACATATAAAGAGTTAAAAAAAAAAACATAAAAATAATGGCGTCTTATCTTACGTTCAGGTGTAGCTAATGGGCAAGCTGGTGAGCTCCATAAGTGCGAAATGTTTTCACATCTAAACAAGAGTAGGGCTTATTTTTTAACAGTTATACACATAAGTATGAGACCCGATTAGCAGCTATTAGCCAAAACACTATTGTTACTACTCCGTTTCTTTGTGCTGCTGCTGCAAAAAAAGTGACCAATTTTGACTTTCACCACTCGTAAATGTCTCTTACCACTTCCCTCATCCCCTAACTACTTATATTCCAGCAAAGTCATGCAGATGCATCTACACGTATTCCCTGGTGCTTTGGATACATGATAAAAAAACACAAAGTTGAGTAACAAAAAAACAAACAGATTTTTTTTATAGTGCCATTTCTAGTACTTTTTCGTTCCCAGAACAAGTGGTGATGTGGGTGGAAAATTTCACGACCTCTTTACAAACTTATGGCATAAGTCAGGAACATTGGACATAATGAAAACTTTTCCTCTCTAGCGAAGAAAACTTTGACGATATTTCTTTTGGGATTTATAGACACTAGAGCTTTGCAGGTCAAAGTCTTTTCCTAGTGCAGCGAATTTTACCAAAATACGAACATAGTCTAAAAGCTCTGATTCAGTTTCTAAATCATCCCAAATATCTTTTTCATTATCAAAATCATCCTCAGCCGGACTATCATTTCTAGTTTTTTTTCATATTTTCTTGCAACTATCCCTTTCTTTTCGGGTGTGAGCGACAGAGAGACTGGCTTAGTTTCCAATCGTCTTTAATTTTGTTTTTTCTGGGTCACACCTTCGAATAACATAAAAATTGTTTACAAGACTTCACGGTAAATGGGTATGGCTGGTAGGGGAAGAAGGTGGTGGTTGTAAAGTGAATTGAACTGGCTACACACTGAATTGATAGTTCAATTTAGAAGATATTGTGAAATGCTCTGCTGTGAAGTTGAGCGTACTGACTTGTAAAATTGATGGCTTTATAGAGAATTTATAAAGAGTGTGTAATAGTGTTGTTATGAGCATGTACCAAATAATTGGGGGCTTTGATGTGAAATATTTTAATCCACATATTGCTGTACTCAATGAGTTCGTATTTGTTCAAGAATGAACTTTTTTTGAATTCTCCGGTATATAGCAAAAGCTAAAAAATGTTTTTAATTTGTTATTTCATCACACAACTCATTACATTTTGGGTGACAAGTTTCAAGTCTTGGTTTGACACGTCCCAAAAGCGAAATTGAGTGAGTTGAAAAACAAATGAAACAATAGAATAAAGAAAAGAAATGAAAAAAATGAAAAAGATTGAGAAAAAAATAGAAAAAATGTTTTATTCAAAAAATTTAAAAAAATGTTTTTTTTAAAAAACCAGATTCATTCGAAAAGAATCGAACCTGTATTCGCCCGCAATGGGCTGAAAAAGAAAAATAAAAAGGAAGAAGAAGAAGAAGCGTTTCGTGTTAGCATAAAACCTTACACTCATCATTTTTTAAATTTTTTTAATAATTTTTTTTTTAATTTTTTTAATTACATTTTTTTAAATTTTTTTAATAATTTTTTTTTAAATTTTTTTAATAAATTTTTTTTTCTATTTTTCTCAATTTTTTTCATTTCATTTCTTTGTTCTATTTTTTCATTTGTTTTTCAAGTCACTCAATTTCGCTATTTGGGACCTGTTGATGAGTCAAACCAAGACTTGAAACTTGTCACCCAAAATGTAATTAGTTGTCTGATGAAATAACAAATTAAAAACATTTTTTAGCTTTTGCTATATACCGGCGAATCCAAAAAAAGTTCCTTCTTGAACAAATTTAAGTTTAACCCGGTAAAAAAATCCTATAGAGTAATCTCTATCTTTATTTCAATGAGTTCGGTCTGTCACTTAGTTCGGCAAGAAATCTGTGTGATTGAAAACATCCTTGTTGACGGGATAGTACCTATATGGCTATTGCAGGCCCTATAGTGAGTTGGATAATTTCAAAATATACCACATTTCGATATCACATGCATGATTGGATTATGAGAGTATTTAATCCAGGAAAACTAAATTCGATAAGATAAAATTCTAAAGTATATTTTTTCAGTTTTTTTTTTTTTTTGGGTTTTGTACTTCATGATATTTTTAAGTTCGGGAAATGGATAGATCCCTGGGAGATTTTGATTCAAGTTCTTAAGGATTTTGATATATAATATGATAAATTTTCCGAGATATTTATAAACTTCCTCCGAGATTTTGATAAAACTTCTTGGATTTTGATACAAATAATCCAAAATATCAATAGAATTTCGTCGGGATTTTTATACATTTTCCCTTTTATTATGATATAATTATTTAGAGGTTTTGATACAATTTCTTTGGGATTTTAATACAATTCCTCGTGGATATTGTTACAATTCCTCGTGAATATTGTTACAATTCCTCGTGGATATTATTACAATTCCTCAGGGATTTTGTTACAATTCCTCAGGGATTTTGTTACAATTCCTCAGGGATTTTGTTACAATTCCTCAGGGATTTTGTTACAATTCCTCAGGGATTTTGTTACAATTCCTCAGGGATTTTGTTACAATTCCTCAGGGATTTTGTTACAATTTCTCGAAGATTTTGAATTGTAATGATATTTTGAAATCACTTCTCTGTGATTTTATTATGATTTCTCTGAAATTTTGTTCAAACTCCTCCGGAGTTTTTGATACTTCGCAATATTTCTATTGCGGTTTTCATATACTTTTCCATTTATTTTAATACAATTACTCAGAAGTTTTGATATAATTCATTAAATATTTCCACCTTAAACTGATTCTATTCAAAATATAAACAGTGCCGTACAAAAGAGATAAGTGACAGATTAAATCTGTTAGAACTTCGACAGTCCAAATTTACAAAACGTTCTTTATCCAAGAGTCGACATTTTTCATGGCCTCGAATCCGAAACCTAAGTAACAACCGGCATTATTAATTCTCAAATTCGATACCTAGCCTGAAAGAGAAGCATAAGCCACGATTTATATCACAACCATAATCTTTTGATAACACTACAAACCCTATGATTATCTTCTACCATCAAACGACCATTGTAGATATAATCAGTATTAGCATATAAAAAGGAATCAGATATTTACCCATAATACTATAAAAATTTGACAAAACACTAGAAAAAATGTTTAACATGAAATCCATTCTTTTATTCTTGTGTTTATGGATCGATCCGGCTCGGCGGACCGACATTCAGAGCTTGTCGTGACATTCCATTAATACGGGGGGTCGACATGTACTTAGTTGGAAAAATTAACAATGAAAACTAAACTTCGTGATAATAGGAAAATATATAAATAAAATAATGATAATTTCAAAACTATTTATTTGTGTGCTTGCTTGACATGTTGTGTGTTCTTATACGAGACATTTAAATTAAATTTGTTTTTTTTTTAAATAATTAAAACAATGAAAATACATAGTAATGCGATAATTTCAGTCATATTTTTCAAATACACCAATGTTATTCTAACAATTATTGTAATCAGATTTATCTACTTAGCTATCACGTACCCAGCACTATTTTACATATATTCTTAGTTTCAATATTTTTTTCTATTCTTAGGTTAAATATACTCAGAAGTCAATGTACTGTCACAATTCTATATTCTGGTTAACAAGAACAATATACAAAAATAAATAAAAATAACCTATATATACTCGTATTTATATATTTTGCTAAATAAGTTTAAATTTTTACTTTTAAGATATTTTCATTTTTATACGACTATTTATAATTGGCCAATTTTGGTTTTTCTGTTTTATATGATTTTCGAATTATAAAAAAAAAAATTATAACTTTTTATTGAAAGCAATAAGTCACAATACAAAAAAATTTATATATATATAAAACAAAAAAAGAAAATAAATAAATAAAACAAAAAACAAAAAAAATAATAATTTTTATATATAAATAAAAAAACGAGAAATTCGGGTTTTTTGATTGCAGGGGACTACACGATGATTTCAGAGTTCGAGTCCGTGTAAATTCGTAAGATTTACCATACTAATACTAAAAGTACTCTATACTATATCACTTATATCACTATACTATACTAAATACTTCATATTTAATTTTTGTTTTTTAGTTTTTAGCTAATTTATTTCATTTCATTTTATATTTTACACAAAACCTTTTCTTAAGACAAATTTCGCTTTCCTTTTTTTATTTTTCTTCACTTCCTGCTAGCTAAGCTGTGAATGATATTTCCGTAAACTTATATACTACATATAAAAATATTGCGTATATGTCACACAAACTTACATTTTTATATATACATACATATATTTAATACATAACTTTGTTTTTTCAATATGGTTTTATATATTTTTAATTTTACAAAATATTTTTACATTTTAACTAAATTCGCGAACTTAACCATATTAAAATACACATTTTTTTTTTTACCTTTTTTTATTATTTTTGACACTTAATTAAAAATATTAAGTATAGTTCACTCTTGTTTTTACATGAAACACTTTTAAAACATTTTAGACTTGCTGAAGTTTAGAATGCCATTTAGTGCAATAGCACTAATCAAAATACTCATTAAATCACATAGAGTATCATAACTAGGGCATATATGTATGTGTAGAACTTGTAAATTTAAGGGACCCAGAAATCAGTCCGAAATTACAATTTTCAGAAGAAATTTTTAATAAAATCCATCAAAATTTAATTTATTGACAGACAGGTCTTCAACAAGGTATATATAGAATACAAGGTATACCCATTACGCAACACGTTCCGCCATTAGTGACGCAATATCGTAAAAATGTATAGGAAAGCACGGTACAGAGAACACAATACTCTCTGCGGTCTCTCTGTCTTTTCTATAAAAATGTATATACTTTAGTCACAGAATTACGTCACAGGCTATCAGTTGCAATGTGTCAAAATTTTAATGGGAATAACTTGTCTTCTATACACCTTGGGTTTACAAAGAATTCAATGGCGTTAGCGCCATCTATTAGTCAATACACATACTAAATTCGTAATTTCATCAAAAATGTTATTGTATTTCAAATTGAGATCAAAAAAGTTGAATGAATTTGGGAAAATTTAGAATTTCGGTCAAGGGTATTATACAAATTTTCAAAGAAAGCCATTATATACTGGAAGTGGACAAGCCTTGTATATTGCCAGAGAAACGTTTTGAACTATAATTGGGCATTTGTGCAAAACTCCCAATAGACTTTGCCTATGTTTTTTGTTTTTAACATGCCGTTCTAACAAATTTTCTTTACATACCTGATTTTCTAAGTTCCACGCTTTCTTTCATCTACTGAACAGAATTATGTATAGGTCATCATCCTATAGAACTTATCACATTTAAAACTCTCTGTCATATTGCTACAATTAAATAAAATTCTAAGAAATATGCAATAATATGAAGACTGTTGGCATTTATTGGTGTAATTTTTTAATTGTTTGCACTTTCACCATAACTTACATTATTTTTATTATATTAATTATAATTTTAAGGTTATTATTTATAATTAATTTTTATATATACATAGTTCAATTTATAAAAAATCATGGCACTTTTTAAACTTATGAAATGTGTTTTTGGTGGTGCAAAATTAATATTATGTGCTAATATTAGGCTGGTTATAACATCGAGTTTGACTCGTATTAAAATCAAGACCAAATAGAGGATTAGTTCAAGTTTTGTTTTTCTGTGCGATAAAACTAGTGTATATAGTATTTTCGGTTTAGTTAGGTAGATTTTATCCGATGCACATAAGTGTGACCACTATCTCCATTAGTTTTTCAATGTCAGACATTTTATAAACATATTTGGGTGTGAGAGTTATTGATTCAGCAAATTTTTTTCGGTGTTCTTTGTATTGGGATATTCTTAAATAGGATTTTAATTAAAAATTTTTGCGGTGGACTTATTTATTAAATATTAATAAATAAGTTTAGTTTTCCCACTTATATAGCATTTACGTTCACTAATTTTGATTTTTGGTTTTTGAAATTTTGCTATTCAAATTTCTTCTCTAAGTATACCCATTTTATTTCATTTATTATAAAAGAAATAAAGCACGCTTTCGTATATCGATTACGAATTTTAAAAATAAAAACCATTTATATCAGTTATATATTCATATTATAACAGCTATTGACATCAAACCACATTAATCAATTAGCTCAGATATTCTGTATATCAGTTAATATATTTTATAAGCTTACGAATTGTATTCAATGTTTAATTGGCATACAAAAAAGATAATAAAAAAAAATATAGGAAATCATGGAGTCATTAAAATTCGAACAGTTTACAAATATATTTTTTTTTGCATATAACACTTACTGCGCAGCCTTATCTGCTTTCATTACTTGACTTCATTAGCTATTAAAATTCTACGCGATTTTTTATCTAATAGGCAATTCATACAACTGTTATACAACTGTTATACCGAAACAGTTCAAAACATATTACAGTTAATAACAATTTTTAATTTAAACCACATAAATATTTCCTGAAAACATAAACACAAAATATGAAATTCTCTCTAAATTCTTCTTTTTCTTACATCTACTTCTACTTGCCCTTCCTTTTCTTCTATATTTCTACTTCAATTTAGTAACTGAAATTTCGATATTTTTGTTTCTATGCTTTACAAAATATCCTGGCTCAAGATCTTTCTTCTTCTGTTGAGTCTGCCTTGTGCTAGTAACATACTCTTATATGTAGGTATTAACTCGAAAGTTAATTTGAGCCTTTAAGCCTGTGTTCAGCCACAATAAAATAAAAATGTTTAATGTTGTATCATGTATGATTGGTCACCTCCTGTATTTTTTTTTTTCAAAATATCCTGCCTGCAACGATCGATGTCCCAGCTCTTGGGTACCCCCCTTGAATTCATATATATAAATACTTTGTGTATATTATATGCGTATAATAGATATATATATATATATAGATATACCTATGTATGTGTAATTATGTATAAATGTTCAAAGTATTGTAGTATAACACTTTTCTTCCTTTCCTAGGATTATATTGGTTTTTGTTTTTCTTCTAACAAAAACCTTTTTATTCCATTCTCATCGTATTTTTGTCGTACATATATACTTTTTTTTTCTTAGTGAAATTGTAATAAATGTAAAAGTTTTCATATATATATGTATGTATAACGTATAACATGTAGAATTTAGCCTTAAAATTGTTAGTTGCAACCACACAGTATGCCTGCCGCCCCCAATAGACTAATTGTGTATTAGATATGTCCTGTTTTCAAATCTACATAAGATGTGCAATATTGTGTGAGAGGGTTTTTTTTTTTTTTTTGAGTAAGTAATTATACAAAAATCCATGTTTTATCTTAATTTATTTTCTAAACGTATTTGTTTTTTACATTTTTATTTATTTATTTATTTTTAATATTTTTCCCTTAATAAGTGTGTTAATAATTTTCGGTGAACTGAATATTTTACTTACGTAGTAGGCACTTGAAAATAATTTTATAAAAATAAAAATTGGTTAAAGATTTCTTTAAAAATTAAGTAAAAATTGGATTTCTAATATTGCTAGTATCAAGTAATTTTGGGGAAATTTAGTGGCCACACACTCACACACACACACACATATATATATTTATATTAATTTTGTTGTTGTTTTTAATTAAAAAATTATAACAGATTGCTCCAAAATTTACTAATGGTCAATTAACAATTCACCTTCAATTTAACTTATTATAACAGTTAGTGATATCACAGCTATTATATTAACACCTCAAAATTTTAACTTCACTTAAAAAAATAATCAAAACACATTTTTTTATAAGCTAATTATACTTGCATTAACTTTTATATTGGAGTATAGTGCTTAGTGCCGTCATTATCTTGTGTTATAATAAGAATTTTGAATTGTGATCGGCTCAAAATTAAAAAAAATTAGCTTTTCGAAATGTGATTTGTAAATTTTATTGTATGAAGATGAAAAGTGAACTGACATCCTGATATTTACATAACAAAAAATCATACAAATAGGCTTTGCAGTATATACATATATTGTGTCTGAGGAAGAGTCATACTTCCTTTCTATATAACCTTTTAACCGCATTGTCAGCTTGATGAAGTAAAGTCACAGATAGATTTGAGGCGTTACCATCTTAAACCTCAGTTATAAAATTCTTAAATAGAATGCACAACTTTTCAATCACCCTGTATTTTTTACAGTTTTATTCATTTACGCAATACTCGCTACTATCGATTGCACCCATTTTCCTGTCACATATTTTCAGTCGTATACAGTTAAACTCTTATAGTTGATTTCTTCTCTCATATTATGCGAATGTGGAATTGTTCACCATTGTTTGTCTTTCTTCGCAAATTTTAATAGTGACATTACACCGCTATCTATGCCATCAAGTTTATGTCACTTAATTTTACCTAAGCTTATTAGGTTTTATATTACAAGGTGTCCCGGTTAGTCATTGTCAGAATAATTTATACAAAAATTAGTAAACTAAGGTTGTTGCATTATGACAGGGAGTTGTAGTGGAGGGTGATGCGGGGGGGGGGGGGGTCTGTCCCCCGTACTGTCTCCAAAATACTTGCAATTTAATTATAATTTTTTTTAAATGGTTCACAAAGGAAAATTTTAAAATTTGAACTCAGGAGTGAAGATGCTTTAGAATGTGACTCTAGTTGGAAGGGTTATTTGTAGGTCACCACATTTTCTGCTTAATAAAAAATTAAATCGATTCCCATTTTTGTTTTGGTAACGTCTAGAAGCATATCAATAGCTAACAAGAATACCATTTAAAATGTATAATTATAATCCTAAAGCCTATGTAGATATCTACCTTACAGTTTTAAAAGGATTGAGTGCTTTCACGGCAGAAAAGATCCTTTAACGCTAGTGCATCATGCTAATATTAACTTACCAAGCAGCTTTGTATGACTATCATAAGCTGTAAATGTTAATGTCAATTCTTATTTATTTATCCGCACTTTTGTCTCATGGTCGTCCATTAAGTCTACATCTCACTGACATTCTTAATTTAGTGTTATTCACATGTTCCTCTTCATCTTTAAACACGTGAATTTTTTTTTTGTGCATTTGAATTAATATGTTTTTTTCGTTATATATATATTTTTTTTACTACTACATAGTTTGCTATATTATAACAAATCGCTGTGAGTTGAGTAATTTTTGACAAAATACATAATTTTCTATGTATATATCAGTAAAAATAAAACAAAGCCCGTTTTCAGTATATTTTTATTGTGGTGTGGGGATTCGTATCGTACAATTATAGTTATATATATGTAGGTGAAAATAGTGTGTGAAAATGTTCATTTACTGCTAATTTATGTACGATGTATATTCATTCATTACTAATTATTTAATAATTTAGTATAACATAAAATTAGATTTAGGAAGAAATTCATTTCTCTTTGTATAAAAAAGAAGATTGCACAACTATGCCATCTTAAATAATTTAATCAACGAATATTTTTAAATTTCGAGAAGTAAATAAATTGCTTTATCGCCCGGTGATTTTTTTTCATAATTTTTATAATAAAACTGAAACAAAATAAACCTTTTTCAATACTATAATTAGAGCTGTTAAAATTATTTCCAAATAATAATCTACGAAGATTTCTTAATTTTTTGAAATAACATAAGCTAGCAAATTAAGAAAAAATCCCTAAATAAATAGTAAAGGATCTAAAATAGATCCTTGTGGAACCCGGTTCCCTTGATTTTACTTTATTGGCATTGTTTTTAAATATTTTTGTACATTGAATTTATCTGAGTTTGACTTGAATTTTCATACATTAATGCTTCCAATTTTTCATCTTAAAATTTGAATGACTTTCAGATGAAAATTATCATTTCAAAATTTGAAAATTGAAGATTTTTTTTTAACGTGGATTTTAATATTCGAATGTTCATCGTAAGCTTGTACAATCAAACAGTTGCTGCAAATTTCCCTTGACTGAAGAAAAACTCCTGCAAACGTTATTTTGAAATTTTTTTAAGTTTAATAAATAAAAAACTTTCACTTTTAATACGTATGACAAATTAAAATGTTAAAATTTTTGACAGTATACTTCAATATACAACAGATGTCATCATGAATAAATAATTTCACTAGCGCCACCTCTTAGAAAAGCATGAAATCAATTCAACTACTATATTCCTTAAGCTCTATGGGTTAATATTGGCGTGTCATAAGGTTCTCTTTTTCTCTTACAATATTTTTAACACTACTGTTTATTTTTAATACTATTTCTTTTCTGTAGTTTTGTAAATAACATGACCTGTAACATTTGGAGTATTATTTTAATTTTGTTGCCTACTTAGCCAGGATGTTTTGGGCGAAACCTTCTCTTACTGTCCTCATATTTCTCTTATATTTGCAATGAACATCATACGTGGACTATTGTCCCTATAAACAGCGACTTATTTTTATATTGGAAAAGGTTAAAATTTTGGAAATGGCATATGTTCAAAAAAATAAAATAAAAAAATTTGTCTTTCCTTTTTTTACCGATTTTTAACATCAACGCGTTCTGACAGAGAGAGAGATACGGAGAGGAATAATAGAAGTAGTAATAAAATTTATAATTGTTGATTGCTTTCGTCGTAGCATTTTTATAGTTTATCATCAGAACAGACAGTTGTGTATGTAGTTGTGAAATTTTCTTATTACTAATTTATTAATTATAAATATTTAAATTTTGATATCCATTAAATATACATGAAAATGTCGTGTGTGATTTATTTCTGTATTTATCTCTATACATATATTTATATATATATTAATTTTTATCTGCTGATAGTAAGTAAATTTGTTTTGAGACTTTGCCCCAGTCAATGAGATGTGTGCCTTGTGTATTTTTCATGTTGTCATCTTAACTACCAAGCAATTCTAATCGAAATTCATTTTGTATATATTTTTTGCAGTATCTCATTTTACTACGAATTCTCTAAGGAACAGGATTACATCTGTTCAAAACCTGATGATTCAGGAATGCATTTATGTTCTGATCTTCCAGCATATAGGATAGGACCGCTAGTTTGTAATGGTGAGTGATTGAAATTTAAAAAAATATATATATGTAATACATTTTAATTTTTTTTTAATTTCGTTGATGTGGAAGGGTTTTATTATTTTTATTATTATTTATTATTTATGGAAAATTACCATTCTAAGCCCAACTTTTCTAGACGTGTAAAGCAATTTCATCATCCTTCAGATAAAGTCAGATAAAATAAAAAAGAAAAAAGAAAAAAAATCCAAATTTATCTGACCTGAACCTTTCTGAAGGCTTACTAAAAGGCGTTATCATGAGAATTAATGACAACATATGAACAGTTTACCAATATAAAATATGATATAAAAAAAAAGTGTAAAAACTGTGTAAATGTGAAAGAAACGATGTAGTATTCTGCTTATAAATTGTGATCTATATAGTTCGCGTTTCAACTAAGCATGTAAGAAATTTAAGTCCACCACCATCCAGAGAGAAAATTTTTTCTTTTACCAAAGGATATTGTGGATCTAAAATATTCCATTTTACCGCGATATAGGTAGTACAGATTGCACTGGAAAACATCTCACCTTTTGCCCAGTTCATTTACATCGGGGTGCCTCAGGGCTCTATCATATCATCATATCTTTTTTTAATATTCATTAATTAATTATTGCTAATATATATTCATATAGCTTTGTGGGCGTCAGTACCCTTGAATACACTTACTCGTAGTCGTGAGAATGCCATGAATGCCAATGAATCACTTACCTATTTTGAATTATACGGTTGTTGAATACTTTACCTTTCTCGCATTCTCTACGAAAATCAGCCCATACACCGATATCTCTTTCACTCTCTTCATAATCATTAATTTTGTCCCTTCACCAAACAAAGATATTCATTGATGTCCAACCCCTGATTCTTGATTAAGCTATACAAAAAGCCTACACTTGAAGAGCCTTCCTAGCCTCCTAAAACAGACGAAAAAGTTTATCAGTTTACCATAAAAAAGCTATCAACTGTGATAAGCACTAGATGAGGTTAGTCACCACCGATTCGCATTTAAGTATAGTGTGTTAAAAAAACTTGGCAAACACAAACATGATAACTGGCAACTCTGCCAACTGCCAGTTCTGCAATGAAGTGATAGAAACTGTAGATCTCGTTTTCTCCAAATTTACACAATTTCCTGACCAAAATCCCCAATAGAATTTCATTTTCATAATTTTAATTTTGTTACGTTTTGGGCCTACCACACATGATAGACAATCGACGTTAGTAGAGAATTTTGTCGATAAGAAAAATCATTACAGATTCATATTGGGTACATATACATAATCGACTAAAAAAACGGACCGACAAGAAAGATGTTGCTATTTTCCAGACTCGGTTCTCTGTGACTTATCTACTATGGTATAGGGAATCGTATTCAAGTATGGACGCGTATATAACCGACAATTTTTCACTAGGACTTAGGATGGGTACACATGACACACTACCAGATTTAAGCTTGTTTTAGTATTTAGTGCACCATTCATGGTGATCTTAGGGGACCCTCAACAGTGCCATACAGAATCTCTTAAATATAACACGGATGGGTCCAAAATGGAATGTAATGGAAAGGACATCTCGCAAAGGCACTGGAAGCTTCATCAACCATTTTCGAAGCAGAAATACACGCCTTAGAACTCTGAGCTCGCGAAATAATTCACAAGAATAAGCGTGGAGGTAAGATATACATAATATCAGACAACTATAGCAGCACCACTTAAGGGGGTATTCTAGTCTAGAGGCCCGAATTTTAGGTGATTTTTGAAGTGCCGTAAAAAAAGGCAATCAATATTTTTCTATCCATTTTTTATGAGTAATTTATTAACATTGCAAAAATACAGAAAAATATTAAAAAATTAAAAAAGTTAAAAATTCAAAAAATTACCAGCTGATGAAGTGGGGGGCCTCAAAAAATTGGCGCGTTCCAATCCACCTAGCAATCCGAAAAAAAAAATAAAAAAGGTTATTAGTCTAGAGTAATGTCGCTATGTCCGGAACTAGGGAAAAGTTGAAAAAATTTTTTTTCACAAAATGGCCGCTGCTTAAAAAAAAAGCAATTTTTGTACCACTTTTTTTACTTTTTCGAATTTTTTAAAAATAGTAAAAATTTTGGGATGCGGCTAGTTCCGGACATAGACAAGTCTATAAAGAAGACTCTCAAAAAAAAATTTCAAGTAAATCGGTCCAGTAGAACTTGAGAAATCGTGGGCATCGTCTTGAAAAAGGCAGAGTCGAGAAAACCGGGTTTAAGGTGTAACACCACTGTAAATCTTTTGAAAAATCGTTTTTTTTTATTGGCTTAGAAAATAGTTTAAACCCGCTAGAATAAGAAAAAAAAAGGTCCCGTGCGAGAAAATTTTTTTTTTCCTTTGGAGGTCGCCACCAAGCGCGTCAAACTTGCTCCGAAACATGTCCCGGGAAGATGGCTGTGGAGCCGCCATTTTGTTTTTTTTCGCTGTCAAAAATTTATCAATAAAGTTCAATGTATGCCCGATAATACCCTTAAAAGGTGTTTTTCAAACACCTTTAATTTTGCGAGAAAAAAATTCGTGATAAACCTTTTTTTTTAGCCGTTACAAAGGCGTTACCCCTTAAAGTCCATACGTCCACGTGGTTTGGAAGTTAGAATTCAACTGTTAGCAACTGGATGCAAGTGAATACTAAATATAAAGATACAAATTTGAAAAATCCTCTTGTAGGCATATTCTTCAATAGTTAAAATATGAAAACAAAAAAAATCGATTTTTTCGAAGATCTAGACTAAATACCCCCTTAAAGCGTTAAACTCGTTTACCTTTGAGTCTAAGCTGGTTTGGAACTGTTTTACTGTCTTGAAGTAACTGGCCGAAACAAACAAGGCAACGCTGATTTAGGTGCTAGGACATGAAGGCATTAAAGGCAACGAGATTGCAGACTGTCTTGCAAAGGAAGGAACGACATTTCTATTTAATGGCTCTGAGTCCGTCTTTGGACATCCAAAAAGAAAGTTCTCAGCTTAGATCAGAATTAAAAAGGCAAGTTGGGTAAATATCCCGGGGCTGAGACAAGCGAAGAAGTTTGTAAAGTGTGAGCTACAGCGGACAAAAATATTCCTCACACTCAGCAGAAAAGAGTTAAGACTCGTAGTGGGCCTACTTATTAACACTGCCCACTTAGATACCATCTTAAAAGATGGGTAAGGTTGATAATGAGACCTGTTGATTCTGTATGGAAGACGATGAAACCGCTGAACATGTCCTGTGTGACTGTGAAGATCTGTGATGCATAAGGCTAAGACATCTAGAAAAGCCATTTTCACAGCCAGAAAATGTCACAGAAATGGCCTCCAAGATCGTCATAGGCTTTATAAAAGACCTTAAGTTCGAATGGGCATCCTTGGGCATTTAGGGGCAATGTCACAAAAGATCTTATAGGTCGCGGTAACTAGATGAGAGGCGGGAGCTCTGACTGCATCCCCTGAAAAATAATAACAATAATAATAATAATAGTATTTAGAGCACCTTGATAACTTCTGTGCAATATTTCCGGTCATCTCATACCCTAGACACACGGGAAATATCAATGATCATTGACGGAGCAATGATCATTGCATAGCTCGTGTGTCACTGCATCATTGGCGCGCAATGGTCATTCGTTTCGTCATTACACCAATTACGACCCCACAAGCTCATTCGTTTGCAATTATGCATTGCTTGTCATTACTTTTAGCTAGCGATAAGCGCGCTTTCTGCGGTGAGGAACTGCAAATTATTGGAAAAATCAGCTAATTTTCCAGCCATCACTGTCAGATGTCATTTGTGAAATTGGCTGATACATTTTTCACGGTAAATTTTGCATGTTTCCCAAATTATTGAATTCTTTAAAAAAAAATTCATACATTATAAATGGAAAAAAATAGTGGAAAACTGCTGAAAATTATAAGTTGTGCGAGCTGTGGCGCATTTATAGTATAAAAGATCTGAGAAAGGCACGAAGAAATAGCCACATATACACGGATATGTCTGTGGAATTTAAGGATATGGGAGTAATCGCCAGTATGCACAAGTGACACATTTAATGGGTGAAATCTAATTACGTGAAGACCGTCATTGCCGTGTGCCACCCCAAAATAGGAATGATCATTGATCCAATTACGTAATCGAACCAATGATCATTGATAAGTCCCGTGTGTCTAGGGTATAACACTCTTTGGAAATGCTGAATATTCCATTGTGGCAGGTATTCAAATAACTATGTAGCTGTAAACTGACAACAACAGTTGATTGCTTATACGACCTTTTAGTTATCGGTTTAATTGTCGGGCGTGTACACAGGTGTATTCCTGTAATATGGTCATGTACATCTACATATACTAAAAACTGTTAATAAACATCACCCAAAATATTTCATTCAGTTGGCTTTAGTACGGCTTCAGTGTGGCCTGTATTTTAAGCTTCTACAATCCCCCTTTTATTACAAAATAATTGCCTAAATGTGAGCGCAGAAATAATTTTATGTTTTCTAAAATTACTTTAGCCTATGTAGCCAGTTTATAGTAGATGAGTCTATTTTGTAAAAAACAAAAAAAATTAAATTAAATAAATTAAAAAACACAAGAAATTGAAATCTTAAAAGGTCTCAGAAAATTCATTTTTCCCTGGTAAATTAATTTTCTCATTGAGACAAGGACGACAAGGATTTTTGCATGAAGTAAATTCCCCATTTTCATTTTCGGTCGGTATTACATGAACGAAAATTTTACTTTCATCCCCCACCTCTCCTTTCCTCCCCCTACCACTCCTCCCATTACGGTTCCATGTTTTTTCCTTCTACTTCTTATTTTCCATTTCCATTTTTGCAGGAAAGTGAAACGAAACTTTTAATTTGAAACTTATTTCCGGGTTGTTTTGAACAACAAGGTCTAAGGTGGCCGACCTTTCATCAATTTATTTATTTTTTTCCTCTTATTTTTCTTTTGCCTTATTTATGTATTAATGGTTGGGGAGGAGGGAGTTATTATACCTTTTTTTTGTTTTTTTGTTTTGTAGGTATATTAAGTATCTTAAAGGTTCCAAATATCGCACGCCAATTAGACTAAATTATTAAGGCTTATATATACTAGTACCAAATAGTAGGGGTGGTAGTATAGTCAAGACGAAAAATATTAAGAACCCTCAATTTAAGAAGAAAAAAAGAAAATAAATAAATTGCTCTGATTCTAAAGTAAAGTAGTTAAATGGAAAGAAAACCTTTTGCAAGATAAATCCTGTTACTCCTTGATTTATTAATTTAATTTTCTTGTACCCAAGAATAAGGACTTTTTTTTAATGTATAGCTACTTACCATGTTTTTTGTTTATTTTTTTGTTATTTTTTTTTATTTTTTTTATGAATGACTTAATTTTGTTTTTTATAATAATTCTTATTTATTTTCAGCCAGCGCACAACCATACTCCATGAACTACCCGACCAACACGTCTTGCGTTAATTGGAACCAGTACTACACTAACTGCACTCAACTGGGCGGTAATCCATTCCAAGGCACCATATCCTTTGACAACATCGGATTAGCTTGGGTTGCAATATTTCTGGTAATTTTCATCTGTTTCACTCGTTAATTCATTTGCATATAACCCGACGCCTGATAATAAATAAATTCCAAAATTGGGTTGGGTTGGGGGAGCTACATATGTAGGTATACATACTCGTACCTTCTACCATCAAGGCTACATCTTTTGACCTATACCTGTGAGATTGCATGCAAACATATTCTAAAGCCTCGAAATAGTGCAACATCGCTGGGGTTGTGATGTGAGAAAGGGGAAGGGGTGTTGTTGGGTTAACTCTATAAATGGGACACACTCCATAAAAGGGTCATGTGCGCAAAGTTTGAGCTAATTAATTTGCTGCGAATAATTTTGTCCAGTTTATATGTGTATATGTTTGTTTTCTATAAATATCTATACCTATACATATGTGTGTGAGGTTGCAATTTGTGCGCACATGTTCTATAAGGATATTCTATAACCACGACATTGTATCTCACCGGTATAATCCTTACTAATTTCTCCTGATTTACATTATAAGGATTGCGCCATGTGTGGTTTGGTTTCTTGTATCACACATACTTTTACCTGTTCTAGGAATGAAATTTTACTGCAGATCACATAATGACCACATGTTGTCAGGCTTAGAATAGTACGGTTCAAGTCTGATGAATATTCATTGCTAATCGGATTTAATATGTACACCGAGTTGTATATTTGTTCCTAATCTAAACCTGTGGTACTTATCTCAGCTATCCTCTTAGTAAATATAAGAAGTCTTCTACTAGAAGTATTTAAATGAAAATTTGCACTAAAAAGCAGGATTACGTGGTAGCTTCTATTTTATAATAGCATAATAATTTCTATAAACTAATTCCTTAAATATGTGCTTAACTTTTCATTCATTCAGGATTTAATAACTGCAATTATGTTTGTGTTTGTGTGTGCATTTTCACAATGCAGTTTTACTATAAAATATTCTCTTAAGCCTTTGAAAAGTACCCATAAGCCAAGCTAAACATTATTAGTGTGTGCAGGAAAATTTACAATGAAAATATAAGGCTCAGAAACCATGGATTTGAATATGAATAGAGCACAATTAGTAAGCGCAGTGAATATTACATGGTGGCACATGGAATATATTATCTCGGAGCTTGCAGTGCTCTTTTACAGCAGACACAAAAATCTGGAATTTTCAGTGATTTTAGTACTCAATTAAGAGTACTTTTCTAAATATTCTACAACACACTCTGATGACATCTGATGATTTTGTGACTCCTACGATTTTGGTTTTTTTTTTTTTTTTGTTACGAATTTAAAGAGAAAATTACAAAAATGCTTGGATATTGTTGGAATTTAGAGTGAAATGGACTTTAAATTATTTTGTACCAATTCTAAATGCAGAATTATACATGACGATAATAGGTTGTCCGGCAGGGACAGGACAACTTCAATCTGAATACCATATGAGTACGATAAAATCTGGATTATGCCGATGATATCTGCTAGTTGGCCCATCGATACCATGTCCTCAATTCCAGATTAAAAATTAATCTAACTCTGACCTAAGACTTATTCCGGCAAAAACTAAGAAAATGTGGATCAATATGACCACCATCTCCTAAACTGTGATCGAAGATAACAACATGGAATTTAATAATATTTTATCTTATCTTGGTAAAGTGTGTAATTATCGAAAGTAGTGGTACAGAAAAAAATGTGAACAAATCAAGAAGTGCCTTTTTTTCAACTTGTCCGAATATGGAACTTCAGCCAGAGAGATTTCAGTTTAGACAAAAGTTAGGTACGACTATTCAACTCGAACCCCAACTCAGTCTCACTATATGGTCGTGAAATATGGAAAGTTATTAAAATTCCTAATCTGCCATTTTCAGACTTTTGTAAATAGGTGTTTACGTAAAATCTGAATAGGTCCGATGGATGGATGGATTGAAGTGAGATTGAGTCCCGGGGGGTGGAGGGGTGCTAGAACGTAGGCCACTACAAGACCCATGAGCAAGGATCATAGGTACCAACCAGACGCTCTTGTAAATCATAAAATTGGCTCTCAACCCTCCCTACCGACCCCATGCAATTCAACCAGTAGGTGTGAGCCAAGGAATCTACAACGTTTTCCGGAGAGAGCCGGATAGAGATAAAAAGAAAGGGAGTCACCGTTTCGGATTCCTCTCCGTATTTTCTATATATCGGATTATCAACAAGCCCTAATCTATGAGAGAAGAGTTTCCAGTAAGAAGAGACACTAGAATTCTCAGGGTAGGCTTACTTAGTCCTAGCAGCTTTTTTGTGTAACCTGGGTTAGGTTTGGCCCACAGTTCCTTTGTTGTTCTACTCGAAGGGTCAAAGACAACGGTGTTGGTAATCGGCCCAAATCGCAATTACAGACACAAGGTGTCCCGGTGCGATTCCAATTGTGGAGAATTGTACTTCCGAAGTCACCAAGACGCGCAAGCTCGTCTACTTTTTTGTTTCCGTCAGCATCACTGTGACCAGGCACCCAAAGAACGAGTGCCCTGTTACACTGAGACTCTGAATAGGTTAGAATGGATGACGGAATAATTAAAATAATCACATAGAATTGGATTGGCGGCCATATTCTGCGACGGGATGTGAAGGAGACAATATTACTAAGCAATTCCTGGATTAGAATCCTAAAGTTTAAGGTTAAAAATAAAAGTAGGGGTAATTAAGCCACTAGAACCCTGCGGACACTGTGAGTAACGCACCCTGGATTTGGCTTTGGGGAGGGGGGGGGGGGGGGGGGGGGGGAACACAGGTGTCCTAAGTCCTAACGAGTCGGAAAAATAGGGCTCTAAAATCGCGTCCTGCACCCATCTGAGCATTTAAGGACTGCTATTGTAAATTAAAAGGTTTTATTTTATTTTATCGGACTTTGTAATAATATACAGACCACATTTTATACGTAACTTGTAAATTATGTTCAGAAAACTGACATTCTGGAGGGGGACCTGTCCCGTTCGTCTCCCCTCTCGGTGCGCCCCTGTGACCAGATTTATAGTGTCTTTCCTTAAAATGGTTTGGCTAAAATAAGTGTCTTTACGAGATTGTAAGCTATTTTTTTTTTTTTTTGAGTGATGTACCTATATGCGTCTACAGTGATTTACATCCTTAAAGCTACAAGCGCGGGACACTCGCATATGATATACTTGGAAGCTTGGAGACACAGTTCACAATTGAATTTGCCTATCTTCTTGAGAAAATTACGATAGGATCCATCATGTCCAGTGACACTGCATTAATAAAAAGCCTAAGCGATAAGTCTTCTAAGACCAATTAGTTCCTCAGAAAAATTATACGAATAAAAGAAGTACCTACTTGAAGAACTGTCGTGATGATGAAAGAGTAATTGGGTGGTCACACAAGAGAGAGAGAGAGAAACAAATATTTTATATGATTATAGATAAGAGATTCACTTGAAGTGATTCAGATGGAAAGAATAATGGATAAAGTTAAGATAGCTTTTTTAGACCTTTCTGAGTCTCTCTTGGTATAATCAACATGTCATCATCATACTGTTACGTGCAATAGAAAGAGACAACTGGTGACATCTACTAGCAATGGAGAGTAAACGACTTCAGGTTCGGAGAATCGATGATGGAATCTTTGGGAAGGTTCAGGAATAGAATGAATAGAATAGTCAAGAAGCTTCTGGAATACAACACTCCAGAATAATCCGGAGAGCTTCTAGGGTATAAATATAACAGTTGTCACCGCCAGAAAAATAATCTTGTCTTAGACGTTGCAGTGTTAACAAGCGAAAGTAGTATTAGCGCTAATTAAAGTTGAATTGATTAATTGAAGCTTTATGAATTGTATCAGATAAGAAGCGAAATAAAGAATTTGTATATTAAATATTGTGTTTTAAATAACGAACCAAAGGCCACGCTCACAACAATACCTTTCGAACATTATACCAATGTTCATATGCACGTACAGTTGTCAAAAATAAAAAAAAAAAAAACTCTGATTGGATTCCTAAAGGCTATACTGGATAAAAAAAATAGGAGCTCATCATTCGTGCTATAAGACTAGAAAGAGTAGATCACCTTGGATCTGGTAATTTCTAAATTCTTAAAGACTTCCTAATGGCCCCGATGATCCTCTCCATCACGGATGTACAGATTTCTAAAATATTGGGATCTAAAATGAAATTTATAGCCGATGTAGGTTTTCATCGGACAAACTATCTGATGCTAACCTTAGTATAGTGTGATTTTCATCGACCATTTTTATACCCTAGATTAGACACCAATGCATAAAATTAAAAGTTATTTTGATTTTTACATGTCTGTCCTCACGATAACTCAAGAACGCATGTACTTAGAGAGAGCTGCAATTGTCCACACGGTCTTTTAAAAGAAAAAGTAAAGTAAAGTTCGAAAATGGGACAAATCGGGTAACTCCTTCTTAGGTAGGGTTGCAATACATAAATTACATTTTCTCCTATATATGTATTTCGACACTATTTGAGAACCAGTCAACGTAGAGAGTTCAAATTTTGTACATAGGGTTTTTATGAAAATAGTATAAATGCTGTTTCAAAAATCGGCTAAATCGGGCAACCCCTTCTTAGTGTTGCCATATATCCTATACTATTTTAATGTACCGAAAAGTTCTTCAGAATATAAAATCCTATAAAATTGGCTATAATCATCTTTCTGTCCGACGAACCGTTATAGATATGTATGCGAAAAACCACTTCAAAAATCAAACTTGCACAAAAATGACATACGAGTATTCATCTAGGGGTCTTACAATTAGACCAATTCTAGCTTTTCTACTTGTTCAAGTAGTGATTAAAATTATAGAATTCTGCACAGGCGTAAACATTTCTGACAGTCAGACAGAACAGAATTCATAGAGATTTGAGTCTTCTAAACTAATCTTAATCTCTTCAAATAGCTAGCAAAAACCAATGTACGTATTTATGTATGTCTGTATGTTAGGTCCCAGGACATGAAGAAAATAAATGCAATGAAGTTACAGATCATCTTGCAAACGAAGTATAGTTAAAGCTGTCGATTTAAAAAACCCTCTTTAAACCCAAGTCAAACTTTTGGTGGCATGTTTAAATCTTCATACTGAAATAAAAAAAAATTCTTCCAGATGTGAGTAAAGCGAACATCTCAGGATAAATAAACTGGAGCCGAGATTATATTGGCACTTGAGATATTGACGTTGAAGTCGAACCTTGGCATTTTTTACAACCGAATATATTACCATTTGACTGTAATGCTCCAAATTTCATTTTTCCTATTAAAATTATATTTTTAACTTATTTTTTTTCTCCAATCTACAAGAGCAGAAATTCTGTCCAAAAATTTATTTTTTTAAAACACAATTCTCATACTATATCCTTACAACCTTGGATCTATGCCAACTGTAATCCTTTCAAATTGTGACCCAATCTTCTGATTAAAATAAAAAAAAAAATGTCTGCCCCGCTTTTATCGTTCGCATATTTCATTTGCCCGTCAAAACTTTTCACTTTACTCCACAAATCATTTGCACAATTAGTCATCTTTCGAGACTGAAAATTGCTCTCATCCACTAAATTTATTCTTTTCCATTTTCTAGGTCATTTCACTTGAAGGATGGACAGATATTATGTATTACGTTCAAGACGCCCACAGTTTCTGGGACTGGATCTACTTTGTTCTGTTGATAGTGGTAAGTAAATTTTTTTTTATTAATATTTGATGGGTTGATAATTTTTTGAAAGCTTTCAAGTCCAAAATAAACGTTACAAACTTTTTAATCGGTCTCTTAAAGCTAAAGCTCAGAGCTTATACAATTTTCAAGACGAAAACAAGATATTCTAGTTATTCAGGTCTATTTAAGACTACATATATAAAAATCCATAGCCTTTGGTTCTAACTATACCCACAAAAATACCTTCAACAATAAATTAAGCCTTATCAGCAACAGATTCATATTGTCTGCAAAATTTTCATATCGATTACCTACTTAAAAGCAAAGAAATGAACTCAATTCCTTAGTCCCTTTGGGTCGCATAACGTGTAATGAACGATAACTTTTAAGGGTCGGAAACCGAAAATTTTGCGGCCAAAATATTCCGGTCCATTTTCGTCATGAGTCGTCCTTTCTTGTTATTATGATTAGGTCGCATTTTCAGGGCAATGTTGGTCCCATCCTATATATACATACATACATACATACCTTGAGTCTTAAGTAAATTATTGAAACTTCCACTTCATAAAGTCGACGAGGATATTTACTAATATCAACACAGAGAAATGAAGGAAGTTGAATGGAAAAGACGTAGGGTAGAGGTAAGGTATGTGTAGGTACTACTAGGTAGGTACTACATATTATATAGTAGGGGTTAGAAGAGACGAAGAGATGGCAAAATTAAAACTTTAAAACAGTAAAAGGGCTTACTATGACGATATACAAAACCTTCGTCTTTCCTGCGGTCGAGTCTCCCATGGTGGAAAGAACGTTGAGTTGTCTTTGAATCTATGTTGTAGAAGTTTTGAGTGTTGTTTAAGTAGTATTTAAGCCAAGTATCGCGAACCTTGCACTAATTGGAATGTAAGGAAACTCTAGAAAAGCAATTCCGGTGTTTATCTTGATGAGCGGTGTTACGTTTTCAGAATTTCATCAAAATCTCAACAAATTAATGAAATGCGCATGGAAGCAGTACCAGGTTAGGTCTAAGTTAAATTTACTTTTCATTTCATGCTTTCATGTCGTATAGAGTTGGGAATTTAAATTAAAACTTTATAATGAAAAGCAGCTTCTCCTTAGTAAAATAATAATAATAATAATTATTATTATTAGAGGAATGGAGTTTCGCATATCAGTTTGTTGCCGTTTTTTTTTTTTTTTTAATTAGCATTAAGCAATTGAAAATTAATTATTGATTTAAGTACAATTAGAATTTGATTCCAGAGATACTTAAATGATTCGATTAAATTCCTGTGAATATTGATTATACGTTTTTTGATTACTAATTACCAATTTGTATAATATTTTTTCATAATGGATTCAACTCATTGCGAGAACCTATTTGGAGATCCTTGTAATTTCTAACTCTGAAAATGTTCAACAGTTATGATGACGATTTTTTTTTTACACACAAAGACCCAAGCTAAATTTTTGACATTCAAATTATTTTTGAGTTGTATAGAGTTTGAAAAAATATCGTAAAACAAAATTTCGCAGAATACAATCCCGGAAAAATAGGTTTTCCAAAAGCTTTAGAATAGTCAGTAAAACTTTGACCTTCAAAAATTAAAATTAAAAATTTCATTTCCTTCTCCAGATGCTGAAATCTATAAAATATTTTTTATGAAATCTGAAGTGGTATTTCCGTTAGAACTGGGATTGAATTGAATTCCTGACTTCTAAAATCTTAGATTACAGTATCTTGCAAAATGTTGTAATCAGGAAAGAGACGCGTTAGGCTTTCAAAAAAAAATCAATAACAATAAACAAACAAATTTGGTATTTCATGATATCGGGGTTATTTGTTTTACCGGATTTTTCTTTCTCTGATTTATGTTCCCCATGATTTTAAAATCTCGAATTTTGTACTCGGTATCCTTTCAAAAGATCGAAGAAATTAAATTTTCTATCAAATCCAGGGATTTTATTTTACTGCATTATCTTTTTTCGGAATTTTGTCATATCAAATCGAATCCTTTCTAAGAACATGCATAAATCTAAAATTCTCCATTTCCAGAATTTATTTTAATTGGAATTTCGTAATAGTTTGAATATAAAACGTACCCCCCCCCCCCTCACAAATTACAGAATTCAATATGCCAGGAGCGAAAATAACATAATTCCAGAATGCAGAATTTCCGCACTATAAAATCCCGAAGAAGGAAATCTCGGATATTAAGTTTTGCCGAAAAATCGAAATAATGGGAAGAATTTTAACTTTTGGAATATAATACGCATTCGGTATAGAATTTGACAGTGGTAAAAAAATCTGAGATTTCAAAATACCGGATTTCAACCGAAATCTAAAATTTTAAAATCCTGGAAATACGAAAAATATAAAAAAATCCCGAAAAGTTATCTGACCCCATCTTGGATATAGTACTAAAAATTTTCCTCATTGAAGGAATTCCATATGTTTAGTGCTACTTAAAACTACGTTGAGAACGTAATGGGATGCTGATCCTGTTGCTACTTTTCATTTGGGTATTCTCTACCCAGTTTAAAAAAAAAAAAAAAATTCTACTATGATGTCACAATACACGTGAGATAATTGAATTAATTTTTGGTTAAGTTTTCGCTCCAAAGAGCAGACTTCTATTTCTTCCTTCACATGTTTCTCCTGGTTAGACAGTTGGTCTTAAGTGGGCAATCCATCTTAGAGGATATGTTATGTTTAAAAATTCATATACTACGAGACTGAAGTTGTCCTGTGTAGCATCATGTATATGAACCAAATGTGAGCTCGAAAATTTAATGGAAACGCTTCCAGCAAAAGGGGAATACCCACTTTTAATACAACCTTAGGCCCGACATCAACCAACCTGAGAAATGTCTTAAACGATGCATTATGTGCTACTCTGAACATATTTTATTAACAATGTTTATTTAAATTCAACGGGGGAAAGTTTTGGCGATCGAATGTAGCTTGAGCGATTTTCTTCGGTGAAAAAGTCGACTTTTATACTTCTCCTGATTGTGCAAAATTAGTGCGTGGTGGAAAATAACTCCCTATGAGAAAAATATTCACAACAGAGCACTAATTCTATGAAATAAAGAACTGTAAGAACTGTAAATGCTAATGCTGGCGGAGTATGTGACCCATGTCCATAAAATGGGTTTTCCTGCGGCAAAAACGTGCCGAAATAGTTTTCTGAATCCGGAAAAAAGTACACCACCTGATAGTACTCTACAAGAGCTTTAATTTGATATGCAACATGCTGTATTGGAAACACACTACCCCCGCCGGGGGTTCCTACCCCCACCCTGAAAGTATGCAGAAAAAAATTTTCTTCTTCGAATTGTAGCTGGTAATGACTTGAGTTGAACATTGAACGCCGTTTTTCGATCAGACATAATCCTACCGAGTAAGAACTGATCGAAGGTGCGAGAAATCTAGTACCTCAGTTCAAATAAAAAAAGAGGGAAATACTAAAAATGTGAGTATGAGCATGTCTAAGTAAGCCTCCGAGTATAGCAGTGTGGGTACTCAAACTTCTTCTCAGGACGTCAGAAATTTCATTCTGTACTAAAATTTCAAAATGTACCAAATCAAATTCAAAATCGCGTGTTGAGAAATCCTTCTCACTCCGACTTGTTTAGTTTGATTATTTTTTGTTTTATAGCCATAACTTTTTTACGTGGGTTTTGGCGTTTGCAAATAACTTTTCTATTGTTCCCTTTTAAATTTAGAAATTTTTGCAAAATACCACATGAGCCGTTTTTGTTTCATAATATCACACGTCTTGTCGATATGGAAATTTATAAGTCATTATTTTATATTCCGGGAATTTTATTTTTAAATGAAAATTACAGAACCGATGAAATCCCGGAATTGAATTAATATGTAGTCTCTGCCAAGTTAAATATAATATGGATTCATGCGTATTATAAATAAATTTAGGCGGTGGTAACTAGATTCAGGATTTTACAATCCTGAAATAAAAATCACGAAGGATAGAATCACGTGATAGAAGATTTCGGAGTGCTATATCCTGTCATACAAATTCTCGGCCAAGCAAATCCAGGAAATTAAACATTCCTAGTGATGAGTACAATTATTAATTGTTAAAGAATCAAATGCCAAATTTTGTTAACTTTTCTTCTCTATAGACTCTGGATTTCGTAGCATAAATGTTTTATCAAATCACAAATTTATGACATAAAATCTTGGAGTACCTACCTACAAGATATCATGAAATATGCGTTGCTCTCGAAGGCCGATCGATCTATTTGGGTTAAAATTACGTAAGCTAGATTTAAGAACTTAACCTCAAAGACTACTACTCTTCTTTGAGGTAAAGTAAAAACTAAATATTTTTTTTTAATTGTAGGGAAATAAATAAGAAAAATTTCCTAAATCTAAGGCAAATTTTCTTACTTTTTACATAAATTTTTACTTAACTTTGAAGTCAAATGTAAGGAAATGTATGGACTTTGAAGTTGGTGCGCTATTCCCAAATTCAAGGCAAGATAACGTAAATATTCCATGAATAATTTCCTATTCGATTGTGTTCGACCACAAAGTCAAAATTCCCAAGGAAGTTAACCTTAAGGCAAATTGGACTAAATGGAACGTTTATTAAATTCCCTGAAAGTTGAAATTACGTAATTTTTCTATAGACATAGACATGTTTTCAATATGTTCTGATGTATAGCCTTATTGCTAAATAATTAAATAAAACACATATAAAATGACTTGTAATTTTATTCAAAAAGCTTAAACTTATCGACATAACCACTTCTAATTATTTTCGAAAAGTCAAATTGTCATGTTCAGTTTAAGTAAATAAAAAATTAATTTATATTCAAGTATAGTAGAAGTGCCATTAGCTGTGGTGACATCGCTATTAAATATGTGAAATGTGAATTACAACAAAATACTGAAAATAAAATGATATTCTAGTGTTCATTGTAATGATTTTGGAGTAACCAGAAATCAATGAAAGTGATAGAGGATGATGAACTTAGTTTCATAAATATATTCAAAGAGTGTGCACTGAAAAATTAGTTAACGCATTGTTCAGTTTCAAGATAACTAACAATAATTATAACACATGGCATGAGCCAGTAGGTAGTAGCAGTAGAATGTAGTTACATACATACTCCAACTACTTCATAGCTTAAAAGCTAATTAATATGGGAAATGGGACAATCAATTCAATTCTGTAAATTATTGTCTATTGCCTATTTAGGTCGCAAATCCATAATTTAGGTCGAAATATTTTTATAGGAAAAATTATCGTTGCCTTAACATTAACCTAAACAGAGATTTTTGCGCTCGAAGTCGAAAAGGGGAATGCTCACTTTTCATTAAATTTTAGGCCCGATATCAACAATCATGAGAGATGCTTTAAACGATGCATTATGATACTCTGAACATTATTTTATTTCACTTCAATTAAGCGGGGGAAAGCTTTAGCGATGGAACTTAGTTTCAGCGACTTTCTTGGGTGAAAAAGTGGAATTTTGTACTTCTTGTGCAAATTCACAAATTGGAATTGCTACATCGTAGAAAATGATTTCCTATGAGAAAAATGTTAACAACAAAACACTAACGGAAGAAGAAATTGTAAAAATATATCTGAAATGTACTAACTGGGGTGTATGTGCCCCAAATGCATGAAAATGGGGTTTCCTGCGGTAAAAACATCCCGAGAAAGTTTTGTGAATCGAGGAAAAGATACTCCACCCAATAGTACTAGGTGAGACCTTTAATTTGATATGCCACATGTCGTATTGGAACTACCACCCCCCCCCCCTCTAAGCCGGGGGTTACTACCCCCACCCTAAAATTATGCAAAGAAAAATTTTCCTCTACGAATTGTAGCTGGTAATGAGCTGAGGCGAATAGTAAAACCCGTTTTGCGATCGCAGATAACACTACTGAGAGGGAAATACTACAAAGTGAGTATGGAGATGGCTATAAATAGCTATTTAAGCATCCGAGTATAGGAGTGTTGGTACTCAAACTTCTTCTCAGAACCTAAGGAATTCAAATCTGTATTAGATTTTCCAAAATGTACTAGATCAAACTTTGACATACCCCAAAGCCTTCCTTCGCTTAATTGAAATAAACAATCTTAATAAAATATGTTCAGAGTATCAGAATGCATCGTTTAAGACATCTCTCTCATGTCTGTTGATGTGGGGCCTAAAGTTTTATGAAAAGTGGGCATTCTCCTTTTGGTTATTTCGTCTCGCATTTCAAGTCAAATTAATTTTTAAGTTTATAAATGAAATATGCGCCATATTTATTTACCTAACAAAAGAAGTCTGCTGGAAATGAACAGAAAGATTTCATTTTAATTTAATTTTGCTATATACTATATACTATATTATGCTAATACCTAAAACCACCCAAATAAATGCATATTTCTTAATTTCAAAGCAATTGTACAATATTTAAATTAAATGGCAAACGAAATAATAATTTTAAAAAATTTGAATTTATTATTTTTTAAATATATTTATAAAATTAATTTTTAAAGCCCGTTGCTATTTTTCAAAAAATTATTTCCATATTTCCATTAATAAAATGTTAGTCCTTTAAAAATTGAGCGCGTAGAAGCTGAGTGAATTAGTTTTGAATAAGTGTCCATAATTTTTATTAAAGCAATACTTTTCATTATCATTCAAATTTAAGTTATGCCATGGTCATAATATTTACATTACCTAGTAGAGAAAATATACGGACACCATTCTAAAATGAAATTCCTTCTCTATTAATATACAGTTTAACATGATTTAAACTAGGTCGAAATTAAGGAAAATTTATGTGTCCTATTGTCATTCTCCACTTACCTAAATGGGACGTAAATATTAGGTAATCTCAACTTAACCACAATTAATTGCTGGTGTCGAGTCGACGTAAATTATATTTGTAAAAGACAGGAAATTTTGCTTGGGGTCGTTTTTCAAATTTCTGATTATCCTAAATATGGAACCTGAATTTTAACTTAACTACGATAAAATTTATTGAATCTTTTTATAAATTAATATTTTGAATAGGTCGACATTTTCAAAATTGATATTTCATATTCAAGCAGCGCTTTTTAAATAAAAGAGTGAGAGAGATTTTTCCTGAGTTCTTACTTTTACGGCTGACTTCCAGGATTATATATATTTTATATGCTTCCCATTATTAAAATTTAGAATTTCGTAATAAAACCCCCATCAACATTTTTTACAAATTCAAAACGTTGCCGGTTTTTTTATACTCATTATTTAGAGAAACAAAATTGTGTAAAATTACGCTTTGCACTCCGTTTTCGCCGCTGCGACGACAATGTTAGGTAAACATACAGCTCGGTTGTCGCCGCAACGGCGACATCTGAAAGAAACATTGTTTTTTTTATTTAAATATATATATATTTTTTTACCATTTTTTGTGGGTGTGTTCGTCTCGATGTCGCACATCTTTTAATGGTATTGGTTTTTGGGAGACGGACTCGCATCCGCCCGGGGCAGGAGGGCAAAGTTTCAACTTCGTTTGCTTATAATTCCTTTTCGAAAACGCGCACAGAGCTCATTATGGATTTAAATGAAAGCTACCGTGAGGGGCTACAAGTAGTCGCTGAGAGGTGGTTAGGGTGGAGTCGCTGGTAGGCGAGGGGGCGGAATAGAGCGATCCTAAATCTCAATTTTTCGTCCTATAAATGTACAAAAAAGTTTGCTGGGGTAATCTCCGAAGACACCCATCTGATTTACTTGATTTCAAAGCGGTTTTTAGATAATCGCCGAGAATGACAAGTAGGGTACTACGTTTTTGACGTGTTTTTTTCGAAATTACCCCCCCCCCCCTTTTCGAAATCAGAAATCAAAAGTACCCTATTGAACAATAAATTAAGTTGTGAATCCAATCACATAATCATCAGGAGATAGATTTCTACGAAAAGACGAAGTTAGTTGGGGTGAAAAAATAGCTTTATTTTAATCTCGTGTTCGCAAAAAACCGTTACGTCGACGAAATTTGCCACCCAAACAAAAAACGTTCACAACAGACCGCTAATGTATTCGCAAGAAAGAACGGGCAAAATATATGACCAAACTCCCAAAACAATCCTTTTTTAACGATAAAAACGTCCGTATGAAGTTTACAGGATCCACTCGATCACACTCTCTTCCCTCTTTAATTTGATACCCCACACGTCCCATTTAGGACAACCCCTTCGGGGGGTACAAGCACCCCCACCCCCACAAGACAAACTTTTCTTCATCTATCTTCTTCTACCGAATACCATAAATTCAACTAAAAAACCGCATTCCTCTATGGTCATCCCAGTCATTTTTTTATGAATTTTTAAATCACCGTATACCGTAAAATCACGAAGTACTATTATTAACAATATTTATTTTCGTTCAGTGCTGCTGTATTTTTTGTAAAAGATATGCATTATGCTTCATTCTGCATTTATATCGGAAAAATTGGTTGCTTCGTTCTCGAGATATGATTTTTTGAAAATGACGTTTATTGAAAATCACGTAGTTTCTAACCTCTCTAGCGGGTAAGGGGAAACAAAAAAATATGTGTCAGTTCTTTTGGTATCCTATACAAACTGTAAAAGTTTCATCCAAATCTGGCGTTATAAGCTCACATTCAACACATACAAAAGCTCGACGACATACGGACGATTATATTCCGGAGTAGCTAGTAGCCCGTAGTAAAAATGGTTCAGAGTGTAAAAGGATAATGAAGACAATATTTTCTGTTTCGAAGTGCTTTTTTGGAGCGGAGCTGTGGAGTTTTGAATATGCTGTTTGTTGTAAAGTCTCTTTTGTCTTGTCAGCTATATCCAAATCAAATTACAAATATATGGAATCAAAAATTTTGTTTCGATTAAATGTTATTTTAAACTTTCCGTCATCTTAGCTGAGAAAGATTCCACTTCCTACTCGAAGCTTTTCTTATAAATCGAGGCTCTATACAAGATCTTAAATTTTTAACAATTAGTTACTTGCAGAATATCATTGTTCGACGATTCTTCTAAGCGCCGTTACGATGAGATAAACAGGTGCAACTAGCAACGATTTTTGTTTTTTTTTGTATGACTAACTAACTAATATTATTCTTGGTTACTTCATATACTTACTTCCTTTTTTCACGACCAAACTTAATGTTCAGTTCAAAACTTTAATCTGTCTTTAAACTTAATAAAAACGCCTCCACGGAATGCAGACATTCTCGAAACACTTTGTAAGTTGGAAATCTCGAAATTTTTATTTGCTATATTACTGCAAAAATTTTAATATTTATAAATCCGAATTTATCTTCGATTTTGTACTTCGTTCATTTTCCTTAAACCAAATTTAATACTTAAACTTCCACATCTACATCCCTCTGTAATCTTTTAATGGAAAACGAGTAGAATTAATGGCTTTCTATCTTAGATCTTCCTTTCCTAACAATTAGCCATGTTCTCTGTTTACTAAGATTAAGGGTCGTGACTTATTTTAAGTGTTGAAATTATTCTGCAATTATGCAAATCTTCGAATCCATTAAACTGGCTTAAATTGCTATAAAAGGTGTCGTTTTACTTCATCTAAGAATGTCATAGTAAAAAAAAAAATATTTCAACCGACTAAAGTATGTTTTTTTATGCAAATTAGTTAATTTATTTTCTTTTTCCTTTCCTATAATAACTCAAAGGCCCCCTTGAAGTGTAAAATGTAAAAATTTCATCAAGCTTTGAAATAAATCACTTGGGGAATAGATGGAGCATACTTACTATACAGAATAAGAAAAAGACTTTATTTTACCACGACAACACATTTACAATTTTGATACGCTCCTGATAACATTTATTTCCTTGATTTATATAAGTATTCCGGGAGCATAAAATATGATTTATGGGCAAAACCACCTTAGGGTTAATTTTCTACAGTTATTCATTTAAGAAAGCTTCCTTTTCACTTAATGTGAGAATATTTTCCTGCTAAGAAATATATATTATGAAGTTTACCTAATTCAACAAGTTCAACAAGGGTCGGTCGTCTCTCCTCCTCCTCCAGACTTTCTCTACACATAACACATGTGTATTTTCCCTCTGTAAGTTCATGAGCTAAATTGAATCTGAATTCATCTTGAACCATATTAAAGTATGCCCGAAAATTTCGAAGATTGCTAGAAGTTGCAAATAAAATTAGCACATGAAAGGACCAAAAGTATGCGGCAATGTTGTAATGGGTTTCGTTCCGTCCTATGATGATGACGAGGACGATATCGCACAAAAGACCACTTGTTGAGTATATACCAAAAATGCAAACACATTTTGACTTCATCTTCTGGTGGCAAAAGGTTATGCGGTAGCCCATTTCATTTTGTTGGATTCGTTCTGAGTTCCTTATGAACTTAAGGCTTTAAAATGTCTTTAATGCAAATGACAGGACTGAGAGAAGTTTTGCAAGTGTCCAAGGATGCTCCTTACATTTCACAATATGCTTTTCCCAGCTACTTCAAGTGAATTACCTTCTCGACAGAGAAGATTACCTTTAATTGGGATTTGCATAAATTTTCCGGTGATAAAGTAGAGAAGAATAGCGAGCAGAAGCTACAATTTGCATAGCTACTATTCTTGATTACATGCGGATAAGACCATCTGTTCCCAGTAGTTGTAATAAATTAAATTTTAATGGGATTTTTTTTTTTTTTGGAGTAGTAGTAGTAGGAGGACAATGGATAATTCGAAAACAAACTGGGGATCTAATAGAACTTGTTAGGTAAATTGAATAGTTTTCCATACTGCAAATGGAGTTTCAATGAAGAGGTTGATGATGATCCCATAGCAATTTGTATTACCATAGATGAAAGAATAATCAATATTAAAAGAATCTGAATGAAAGAAGATCAGTCTTCCTGATTGACTGCAAGAAATGCATTTGCTCAGAGAGGTATTCAACTCTGCCCGTATTTATTATTAATGTTAATTGAAAACCAATTGATTTTCTTAATTAAATAGATGCTCAGAGAAAAGCCAAGTCTTAATTAAGTCTTGAGATATGATTATACCTCATTCAAGAGAAATGCAAGTCTTTTTGAAGGTAAGAATAATTATTAAATGAAGGCAAAATCTAAGAGAAATAAAGAGTAGAAGAAGAGTCAGGAGGCAAGAAAAAATTTCCTTTTTTTTTTATTTCGCATTCGTCGGTAAATAAACTAAATAGATATGGCCCGATTATAGAACCTAGAGGGATACCACAAAAAAATAGAAATAAACCGAAATTCTAAAAATTTCATTTTACTGAATTTTAGAATTCTGGTTTAGTTTCATTAGTGTAGAATATATAGAGACCTTAGTCATTCAAAAGCATTCCATGCTTTAATAGAAGTCTTTCGAAGGTCAAAGATTTATTTTAAACGCGATGCTTCCAGAATTACATTATTTGAATCAACTACGAATTATAAATGGGTGAACTAATTTCTCATAACACTAATCTTTTTATACCCTAGATGAAATTATAAAAGGTATACTAAGTTTGTCATTCTGTTTGTAGCACCTAGAAATAATGATGGTAGAGCAAAATTGATTGGACACCCATGCATAAAATTAAGAGTTATTTCGATTTTTGCATGTCCGTCCGTACGCTCTCACGATAACTCGGGAACGCATGTACTTACAGAGCTGAAATTTTGCATATGGGCTTTAAAAAAAAATTAAGTTCAAAAATCGGGTAATTCCTTCGTAGGGTTGCCATACAAAAATTTCGTTTTTCACTACATATTTGGAGACTACCTGAGAACGCGTCAACGTAGAGAGCTGAAATTTGGTACATAATGTTTTCATAAAAATAGTAAATATAATTTCAAAAATGGACTAAATCGAGCAACGCCTTCTTGGTGTTGCCATATAAAAATTTAAGATTTTTACGTATATGTACTGTGATAATGTACGGAAAAGCTCTTCAAAATATGAAATCCTATAAAATTGGTTACAATCTGTTCGACGAACTGTTCTATAAATATATGCGAAAAAGCACTTCAAAAATCAAACTTGCACAGATAGATGACCATTCGAAATAATATACGAGTATTTATCTAGGGTATCATTACTATTGATCTTAGACCAATTTTAGCTTTTTTACTTGTGATTTATCAACACATACAATTTTTCGGAAAACGTTGGAATCAATCGTTTTGCAATGTATTATTGCAGAATGTACCGTAAAAGTTATCCTGTCATGATCATCAGCATTTGCAGCTCTCTTAGGTTTGAAAAAAAGCTACCTATAGCCTACACCATTTATTCATTAGAGGGAGGCACTTGCAAAGTACGTGTTGGAAAGTTTCGGTTTCCTCCGAATCCTTACAGCTCTTGCAGAAATCGTTCGCCGCTGTTCCAAATCTTCTAGCATGGTCTCCAATGGCCCAGTGATCCGTAATGACCCTTACTAGATTCCTGGTATTTGTTCTATTGCCATTAAGGAGCTTTTTTGTACTTTTCCTGTCATATGCAAACCACAATTGCCTCGTAATACTGCCGGTTTCCCTGTTCATCAACCGGTGGCTTGCCTTTTGATAGTCGCCCCTGATGATCTCTTTCTTTAAAACTCCGATCGACATCCTCACAGCTGATCTTGCATAACTTCACAAGTATTGATTTTATCAGCACAACATCCATCACCTTATTGGCTGCCTGGCTATCAGTGTATATATGCAGATGTGCCGTGTGCGCTCTCTGTACATAGATATCAATATTGACTCGTGGTAAATCGCTGCGAGCTCTGCCTGATTGGCTACCACCAAAGTATTACTATTAAAAAATTCATCTCAAGTCTGTTTAGGATTACATGATATGAAAGTTTCTAGATTTTTGAAATTTTGGTATCTCAAAGATGTTATCAGGCTTCAAAAGGTGCAGCACAGTTATAATAACTCAAAACATCAATTTGGTATCAATACTTTTCAAAGCTAATTAGTAAAAGCGTTTAGTAATAGTAGATTATGGGTCTTATTGATTCAGGCATTACTCTCTACATTATTTTTAATAAAGGCGTTTTCAGATTTCAGTACCTATGACTTTTGTTCGGCAAGGGTAGTTCTTTTGTTTATATACGTACTCAGATTCGACACAGATATTTTTTTTCTGAAAAGGTAATCCATAAACTCTCTCAGATACGAGCATGCAACATTTACAGATTAACACATTATTTAATAACTGTATAACGACTAAATACATGAGTTTCGAATGTGCGTGGCATAATCAACTCAGGAACATCAAAATGGAATTTTTATCTTGGCTAGTTATAGATTTGGTTAGTCTCGATTTGAGGGCTGCCGCTAATATTTGTCCTAGCCCAATTCATTTAGACAATGGAAAGTCATCTTTTTAAAGTCAGCCTTAGATCCATCGTGCTTCCTTATACAGAATCCTAGGATACATCTAAGCTATATAACTTATTGCTCTCATTGCTATAAAAACAAGTGGCTACCAAGTATCCTTCTTCTTTTGATCGCCAGAGTAGGACATTTACAGAGATCATGCCGATCTGATTTGATTTCTTCCAGAAACTTTACAGTTTTGACAGAAATCATTTTGTTTTTTTTTTGTTCTTATAAATTAATAAATTTCATGCTAACTTTAATTTATCTGTTTTTATCTTTTCTTTTTTTAGATTGGATCATTTTTCATGATCAATCTGTGCCTGGTTGTTATTGCGACGCAATTTTCTGAAACGAAAAAACGTGAAATGGAACGTATGAGACAAGAACGAGCCCGTTACACATCAACATCAACCCTAGCATCATCAACAAATAACTCAGAGCCAGCTACCTGTTATGCTGAGATCGTGAAATATATTGCTCATCTATGGAGACGATTAAAGCGGCGACTACTTAAGAAGTACAGACTCTATAAGTATGGAGTGTTTAAGTTTTTGCTTTTAGTTAACCTGCCCCTACCCCTGAACAAAACCCCCAATCAGAACTCCAGAGACAGACAAGTATTTAAGTTTAAGAAACTTCTGTTCTTCTTCCACAGTAGTTGGCTTTCGTTTTCTTATGTTCGATTCTGTTTCGGTTTTATGGTGGGATTTTTGCATGCTTTTAGAAATTAATAATGAAATTTGTATAACTTATTAGATTTCCTGTATGTATGTATCAAGAACGTTTTAATAATGAATTTAAAATATTTTTAACAAAGGTGCCAAAGACAACAAAAAAAGGAAGGATTACTTCCAAATGCTGACAATCTAACATTCTCGCCAAGTCGGATAAAGAGTCATCACGCAAAATGTCCAAAATACAGTAGAAAACCTTCAAATATTCAAGAACAAATGATTACGGTGATGGTTCCATTGAATTCAAACAATAATCTCAACATGCAAACACCAAGTCCGAATTTGAATTTAAATACGGCATACAATAATAATAACAGTAGCAGCCATAATGGAGGAGGAGGAGGAGGAAGTGGACATAATTCATCTCCAGATAATTCTGAGTTGTCCTTAGAAACGACACGAACCTCCAATTTAAAGAAGAGCCATAATAAGGAGGATAGCAATAGCAATAGCCAAAAAACAATTCTACTCAAGATTCCTACAGGAAGTGATTCAGACCAATTGATTGTATGTTCGACAAGTTATCCCTAATTATTTCATTTGATCAATATCAATTTTTTACTATTTTAGAATCCTTGCACTTCAGGATTCTTAAGCCCACCGACATCTGCTCGTCGACGTTCTTCTGTGATGTTTAACGAATATGTAATCCTACATACACCACCATCAATTCCTGAACCAACTCCTGATAAAAATGTTTGTTCTTCAGAGAAAATGACTCAAGCTGGTGATGGAAGTATTTGGCAGGTTAGGCAAACTATAAAAAAACAAATAAAAACAATTAGTAAATTGTCCTCCAAATGCTCTAATTAATTTCTTTATTCTATTCTATATTAGGTGAATCTACCCCAAAATGTAGGCACTCATAATTTGGCGAGTACATTTGCTGATTGCTCTGAACTTAGCCTTAATGATGCTATGACATGTCAGGAACTTTTAGCATTTTCTGTAGCATTTTCGGCAGCACTACCAACAGGACAGAGTACCTTAGAATCATTTTATTCATCTCTTACACGTTTCGATCAGCATACAAATAATCAAAATTTAGACAATTCAAATTTAATCCGAACTACACCGAACTACATCGAAGACTATTCATGTTGCTATGATTTATATCAGAATTCTTTGTCACCTCCAGATGAACAAAAAGAGAAGAAATCGAAATTCTATATAACCGTGGTCACGTCTTATAAGTTCATTATGAAAATTTTCAGTTTTGCTCGAAAATGGGTTAAACTTCTGGTCGAACATAAATACTTTCAACAGGGAATTCTATTAGCCATACTCATTAATACTTTGTCCATGGGAATTGAATATCACAATCAACCGGAAGAGTTGACTGCAATTGTTGAAACAAGCAATATCGTTTTTTCAGCAATTTTTGCTGTGGAAATGCTTCTGAAAGTTATTGCTGAAGGACCATTTGGATATGTTGCAAACGGATTTAATGTTTTCGATGGAATCATTGTTATTCTTAGGTGAGTACGTGCCTACTACTATTAGATATTGATTGTATTTGGTTTTTTTTTTTTTTTAGTTTAGTCCCTTAATTCTATTTCTTAATACTAGACAATTTTAAGATTTCAAATTAAAGTGGATCGTGTCGGGGTCGAAGTCCCGGACAATTTAATTTCAGAAATACTGGAATCGTGAAAAATGTTGGCACGTAAGAATCAGGCAATTGATATTGCAAAGAAATAATCTATATCGTAGATGGCGTCGCTTCCGTACACCTGATTGCTAGGAGCTTTTTCGGTCCGCTCATAATGCAGTTAATAATGAAATATCCCGTGCCATGTTTCAATATTTTAGTTCAAGATTTAAAAGCAATATTTCATCCAAAAAACTCTGGCACAATCTTAGAAGTATTGGGGTTGGACGATCTAGGAGTTCAACCGTATAATGTAAACCCATGTGAGTTAAACCAGATGTTTGTTTTTCTGCTTCAAATAACTTAAATGGCCCGGGATCTACTGTCAGTGATTATGCTAGTGATTTAAATACACTTGATCCTTTTGATGGGTTTGCTTTTAGTCAATTTAGCGAGCCAGACGTTTATTGTGTTATAATGGCGGTGAAATCTAACGCTGTTGGACTGGATGACCTTCACCCCATATTTATAAAAGTTCTTTTGCCTGTTATACTCCCAAATCTCACCTACTTTTTCAACAACATTATTTTAAGATCTACGATCCCTTATATTTGGAAGTATTCTAAAATTATTCCCATTCCCCAGAAGTCTCGTAGTTCAACGGAGTATCGTCCTATTTCTATACTGCCTTTTCTTTCTAAAGCTTTTTAAAAAATCCTGCACACCCAAATCACCAGTTATTTAGATGAGGAAAACCTCCTGTCTAATCTTCAATCGGGTTTTAGAACGTAGCTGCACTTCAGCGTTGCTAAATATAACAGATGATATTATGAAATCATTTGATAGTGATAAATTTACGGCACTCGTCCTCCTTGACTTTTCCAAGGCCTTTGACACAGTTGACCACATACTATTATTACGTAAGCTGGCTTTTAATTTCAATTTTTCTAATTCTGCATGCACGTTGGTTTGGTTTTACCTTTACGGGCGTCATCAGAGTGTGGTCTGTTTTAATTCTGCTTCTGACTTCCTACCTTTGCGGAGTGCAGTCCCTCAAGGCTCCATTCCGGGTCCGTTATTATTTACTATCTTTATTAATGATCTTGCAATGGTTCTGGGAAAATGTGATTACCACATGTATGCTGATGATATACAGATTTACATTTCTAGGCCGTTGGGATTGCTGGAGGATGCCATATACCGTATGAACGAAGACCTCGCTGATGTGCTTGATTGGGCTATTAGTAATAGTTTGAGCTTAAATGCCGCAAAATCCAAAGCTATCGTGTTCTATAAAAGTGAATTAGACACTTCCTGCTTTCCGAATGTTATTCTAAACAATGTAATTATTCCTTACAGTAGTACCGTAAAGAATCTTGGAATAATTTTGGATCGTACGTTAAATTGGTCCAATCATATTAACGCGCTTGTCTGCAAAGTTTATGGAACGCTGCATAAACTTTCTGTCACTGCGTCCTTTACTCCTGTTGACACGCGGATTATGTTAGTTAAATCGTTAATTGTTCCCTTCATGACTTATGGATGTGAAGGTTTTCGTGTTTCTGTTTCAATTTCATTGGGTAAGCTCAATGTGGAAATATCTATTGTGAGTCCCCGTTGCATTTACTCCTTTTCTAGGTTCACACTGTTAATAAAGTCTAGAGCCATTCTAGGATTGAGTTTCCCTACGTTGGTTGGTGGAGGAAAAGCATGTTTGAGGTGGAGTAGTATCCACCTGTCCAATGCTTCGCAGTTGCATATCAAGTGCCCGAGGCCATCCTGACAGAAACGGCAGCTTGAAGTCTGAACCAAGCCCACCTTGTTTAGGTAATACCTTAAGGGCCAATGGCCTGAGAAGAACTCAGTAATCATTTTGAGGTATGTTCTTCTAAGGAGTAGGTGTTCTTTTGTTTTTCCGCCAGAGGTATCGATAAACTTTTTTTTTTCTGACGAAGTCCTTGTAGCCTTTCCCAATACAGGGATGTTTGTTTATTTTCCCAGTCATTTAGAGCAGCTCTGAGGTAACACTTTGAAGTGCCACAAAATGGTTCTTGAGTTTCCGCTCCTCTCTTGGCTAAGCCATCAGCAATTTCATTGTCTTTGTGGCCTTCATGTCCAGGTACCCACATGAGTATAATTTAGTTTGTCCTTGATAAGTTTTTGAGGGTTTGTAGACATTTCCAGACTATCCCTGACTTTTGACAGTGTAGGACTTTAAAGCATAAGGGCAGCTTGACTGTTCGAGAGGATATTAATGGTTGAGCCATTTATGGCTCTTTTAATACGGGTATTGACACATTCTACTATGACCAATGTCTCGACTTGTAATACGGTATTAGTAGAGGCCAGAGCCTTTGACATATGGCATTTGGGGCTGTATATGCCCAGTCCAACTCCATTGTTCGTTTTTGAACCGTCTGTATACCACACCATCGATCCTTGTTGGAAGGACGATTTAATGGAATGCCATTGCTGTCGATCTCCCAGAATCACTTGGAATGGTCTTACAAAATCCACCCTGGGTGTGATTACATTAAATATTGTCGTCATTTGCTCGAAGCATATCTGTTTTAAGATACTTAAATGACCAACCAGATCCCCTAGCTTTAACTGACTCTCCATTTACACTCTAATAGGACTGGATATCACTTCCTTTTTCACCTGCAAATATACAGGTGGATGGTTTAGTAATGCTTCTATGGCTGCTGTAGGACAGGTGCTTATGGCTCCAGTTATTCCTAGACAGGCAAGCCGCTGGGTTTTTTTTTTAGCAGAGCCGTAGCCGTCTGTTAATTAGTTTTTGGCTACCATGTGAGGGCCGTATAGGTGACCATGGGTCTAACAACTGTGGTGTACATCCAGTACATCATTTTTGTCTTCAGGCTCCATGTTCTGCCAATGAAGCGACGACACGTGTATAGAAATTGTACTGATCTATCCGTCACTCTGGACAGATGCGAATTCCAAGTAAGTTTCTTATGTAGAGTTACGCCCAGATATTTGACTTCGTATGAAAATATCAATTCCGTGTTATCAAAAAGAGGAGCAGGTAGTGAAAGCTTCGATGCTTGAACTTAGAGAAAAGGTCCCGAATATTCCGCACTAAATAATTCATATTTTATCCGATAACCAAAATCTCGGTTTATATTTGTTTGAGCTTTTCGAAGGTTGACTTCGAAATCTCAAATTTGAAAATCTTTTCCGACACGAAATTCAGAAATATATTTCCTCGCATTGTGTGTTACCTACACAACGCAATTTTGCGGGATTTTGTTTACCAAGGATTTGAAATAATTTCAGGTTCGGAGTTTCGACACTGTCTTCTTATTAGATAAAAATGAACGCATTATTTTTGTACTTTTGATAATATTGTCTTCCCTCGGAGAAATCTCTACTGATATTTTTTTTTTACCAACATCGAAAGTATATGAAGGAAGGATCTGATCTGAAATTACTGAAATCTACTAGAAAATGGATTTCTAAAGCTAGTAATAATCTTCGCGCTTTTGTGCTATTAGTCTGTCAAAGCAGTTCAATTATGGAGAGTTACATAGACCAATTATAATATACATCCATGGCTACTAGTGGTAAAATGCCTCGTTCCAATAGGAGTGATTAAAGATTTTTCCTCCATACTTTATGAATTACCCTATAACTTCTACAGCATTCATCCTTATAGTAATGATTTAAAGTTTGTTAGTTAAATAATCTTTAAAATCCCTCCAATCCCGAAAAAAATATGTCAAGTTCCATTTCCACTCACTAGATGGCTCTGAAACATAAAGGTGATATAAATTTTCTTGTTAATTACTTCATTAATGTAATGGGAAATTCCATTAATATCGAATTGTAAACAATTTTGCTGGTAACATCATTTTATTCCGTGGGAGTGGAAAGGAATATAACCTGTAGGTTATTATATGTATAAGGACTACAATATATGTAGGTCCCACACCATCGAACCGAAAAAAATGTTTAACTGAGGCGGTGGTCCAGGAAATAAGTCTCAAGGAAGACTTGTACTATTAAAACAAAATTCAAGATACATCCTTATATTTTGTGCTTTAACATCCTTGAAAACATAGTGTGTGTGTATGTAAAATAAAGCGCCATTCCTTTTTATTGCGATTCTTTAAGAATGTTTCTAAAATGTATGGTAAAAAACGTTTTATGCCTTCTTAAGAAGAATATGGAAAACATAAAGGGACTACTTTCATGAATATAAAACTTGTCACCATCCTTTCCATATTTCCTTCCTTCCTTCCTCTTACAAACAGACGCACACATACACTGTAGAGACACTAAAGCGTTTATAAATATAGAAGGACTTTTTTCTATCTTTTCCGCTCGTTTAACATATTAAGTAAATATGTAGTAGCATCACCTTGTTAAATTGGTGACTCCGTTAAGTGTGCCCACCGGGCGGGTGTTGCATCATGTCATTCCCATAATGATGAGCTATTTTATCCACAGAATACTAAAAATTACCTTTAAAAAAAAATATGTTTATTGTTTTTCTGGTTTTTTTTTTTATAGCGCAATTGAAATCTGCCAACAGTTCTTTGGTCAAGGAGGTGGCGGCGGTGGATCTGGATTAAGTGTTCTAAGGACATTTCGTTTGCTGAGGATTTTGAAATTAGTTCGTTTTATGCCGAACTTGAGACGACAATTGTTTGTGATGCTTCGTACAATGGATAATGTCGCTATTTTCTTTTCACTACTTGTTCTTTTTATATTTATATTTAGGTAAGTACTGATTTCTAATTTTTATTTTCATTTTGATATTTTTTTCCAAACGCAATGAAGTGCAGTGGTTTAAAGTCGACTTGTAATTTAAATCACAATGGTGATGGTTTCTTTTGACTTGAAAATGTAAATAAGAAAAAAAACGAAAACTGTGGTATTAACTACTCACTTATTCCCTATAATAGTAATAATCCAGCGTTGGACATACGTATGGCATAAAAGTTAAAATTCAATTCGATTCCTAGTTTGTTCTGTCAATCAAACTCAATAATCTCTTACGAGTTGATTTGAGGTTTTGCTCCAAATGGTTTTGGGTCTATATGTACGTATGATAAATTTATTTCAGATTCTAGTCAATCTTGGTCTGACAAGATCACTCCAATATGTTTTTAGATATTTATCTACTTTTTATTAATGTTTGTGTTGTGAATTCAGTGGCCTTTCAAGTACCGTAATTATGGGACGGATTGTAGGGAGCTTAAGTCTTCAGGCGGAATCCCTGGAACGCAGACCACAACAAGGCCCATTGTTCATCCTCCAGATTTATAAGCAATTGCTCATAGGTCCCAACAAGATGCTCTTGTGAAGTTCAGTATTGGCCCCCAATCCTCCTTGCCTGTTTCATGCAGTTCGTCCAGGAAGTGTGAGCCAAGAAGTCTGTTTCTGAGAGGGCCGGACAATGACAAAAAAAGTGAGTCACCGTTTCGGTGGGTCCTTTCAGCATCTTCTGCATACAGGATCATCAACCAACCCCATCCTGTATAGGTGACCCCTTATAAGAGAATGCCCATTGAGAATTGAATTGAATTGAATTGCTCGGCCCAATATTAGTAGCAAGGTGTTTTTGTGCGATCCCGATCGTGTAGGAGGATGCCTCCGAGGCTGCACGTAGATAAGCCTTATCGTTTCCGCCGATATCGCTGTGATCTGGCACCCAAAGAACGAGTACCCTGTTATTCCGACAGAGGGAATTCACGATGGTTTTACACTCCAAAACCAGTTCAGAGGTTGTAAAAGCTATTGACAAGGCCATGTCAGCAGCTTCCGGGATGTCCTTGATTTTCCCGCCTGGGAAACCGTGACATTATTTTCAAGGTGTATAGCAATTTTCATAAATGCCTCCTCCGTGTTTTCTTCAGATATGAATTTGATTTTTTTTTTTTATACTGAGATCTTCTTGGAGGATCATATCTGAGATACCTAGATAAATACACTAGTTATGATCCTCAGAATAGCTTCTGCCTGAATTAATACTACTACATAAGATAGCAGAAAAACTCCACTTCCTACGTAGAATTAATTCCACAATTCTACTGGTGTATAAAAGTAAGCTCAGCAGAGTTTGAATAAAGTTTGAATAGAGTTGGTTGAAGTTGATCTACAATTTTCCAACTTCTTTAGGCCTTGTCTAACTCTGCAAAATAATATTTGCTTGTTGAAAATTATTTTGTAGTGCACTTCGTCAATTTTCGGCATGAAAATTGCAAACGTGTTGAGTGAGTGCATTGTCGTGTTAGAAAACAATTCATTTCATCATAAGATGAAGCAGTTTTTCCTGTGATTATTTTTCCCTGTTCCATGTAATCGATAAAGGTTATGTCCTTGCTAATCTCAGAAGAAAATTGTGGCTATAGTTTTTCTAGCCGATGAAATTTTATTCGATTTCGAGAAATTACTTTTTTTGTGTGTGTAGTTTTTTCATTCTGACTGGACTGGAGAGTAGTCAGAGTGTCACACCTAACACAGAATCCTGCATGCAGCGGTTGCAGGAAAGAAACCGAAATGTTGACTCACTATCCAGCTTTCACCGGTAAGCGATACAGATTTCTTAGTTCATACACCTTCTTAATGGATTGTGTGAAGTAAGAGGGAGCATCAAATTTAAATTTCTGAGCAAAGTCTTGTAAAAACTGCGTGTCCTAATTTCTAGAAATCCTTAGCGCTTTCAACCTCCTTGCAATGACTTACCATTACATTTCTGATGCTTCTTGAAATATTTACAAATCTTTGAAGTTGTTCGCATGCAGAAGATGCTCCACTTGTGAATTTGTATTTTTTTTTTCCTTATTTAATTATTCCACACACGAAATCGATTACCTTTGAACACGTCCATATCTTATTTCTATATAATATTCGATCACCTTTAAAGTCGTCCATCTCTTATTTCGATATATATATATATATGTCGTTTTGAGGGAATGTGGTAGAAAGGAAATGAAAAAATATGAATAAGATGTTTTCGTATTGGTCAGACCTACCATCTTCAAAAGGTCACAAAGTTGTAATTTCAATTTGATCGTTCACGAGAACGTCAAGTAATAAAACGACACAAGGAGCGAATGAGACAATCTGCACGATTGACTTCCGCTAGCCATTTAAATATAAAAAAATAATCAATGTCTATGTGAAACCTATTGGTTGTCACCACATCTTTTTCAAATTATATTTTATAAAAACAATATATTTTTTGAAAAAGAAACCCATTCAATATAAACATAAATTATTCCTGTTTTTGTTCCATGCTGGCACAATACGATTTAAACTTAAAAATATAAAAATAGTCTTAAGAAGATAAATGAAAAAAAACCTAGAAATAGAAAATTAAAAAAACAAAAACCACTGCACCTCAAGATTTGGTCGACAATATTGTTTTTTTTTTTTTAATTATTATTAATTATTATTATTTTACTTTATTACGTGTTGTATTGTTATTTATTTACTTTTCTGTATTATAATATTATTCCTTGAAAACAGCACTATTCATGAGAATTTATATAAATAAAATATTTTGAAAAAAATAACTATGTATAAATTTATCTAAATATTTAATTGGTTATTAATATAGGAAGGACTCCGATTTAAAAATGCGTATAAAGAAAGAGATAACTTAAGAGTTATATATGAATTTATTAATATTATATATTTTATTATTTTTTATTTATTATATATTTTTTTGTTTTCAAATAACTTTTATTATTCATTTGTTTTTCTTTTGTTTAAATTAACTAAAACATAAAATAATAATTAGATCATACTTAAAAAAAAACCTTTACCCAAATCCTTCCGTTGTGTATATCTATTACATACCTACATTACATTTTTTTGTTTACACTATTCTCAAATATAATTAACAGTAAATTACTAAAATTTTTGCTTAATATCCTTAAAATTGAAAACAAAAATGATCATAGATTTTATATAGTAGCTAATACTCGTATATATAAAAAATTATTTAGTCTAGTAAAAAAAAAATACATTTGTTTTTTTAATACTCTTTATGTACTACTTTTATTGATGTTACTAAATTTTCTCAACCCATATTTAGTCCCCTTTATTATTATTATTACTATTATCATTATTAATTATTATTAATTTAATTCCAGTTTTCTTCTTGCCTTTACACTCATTATTTTAACTCATATTCAAGTAAAAAATTGAATATCCTACACACGCTTATATAAAGTATTTAGAAATACCAGGTAGATTATAAAAAGTAGACTTTTTGATAGTAAACCTAAATGTACCTTAGACATTATACTGATATTTTACATAAATTTTCTTTCTTTTTATAGTTAGTCAACTTTCTTTTCTATACATACATATAATATGTATAACTCTATTTTTTCTGTTTACTTCAACTTACATAAAAACTTGCTTTTTGTTGTTGAATGATTTATATATATTTCACTAGCTTTCAGCAGTTTATATAATATATTCAGAAATACACCGAGAGAGAGTACACAGTAATTTTACATAAATATTATTCCTGTAACTTATAACCTATAAGTTTGTCAGTATATCTATATATATATATATATACATATATATATAGTATATACATAATCATAGTTTCGTTTCGTCATAGCTATCCTGTTTTGATTTTATTATAATTTTTCACCATTTTAAATTTTTTCTATGTTATTTTTATATGCAAAGAAAGTATTGCATAAACTGAACTCTCCGTAGAGTTTCCGTACCCAGAAATTCTTATCAATATATTTATGGATTTATGGTCAATATATATGCTTGGTTTATCTGTGAAAACAAGCTCCCAGCATCGAAGAACAAATTCTAAATTATTTACAATTACTTGGAACTTTCCACATTTTCGCATTTTCCATGAGGACTACTTTACAGTTGGTCTTTATTGAAACGTTTTCTAAGGGTATATTCTAATTCAAAATGTAAAAAATGATTGTAAGCTCTGAAAATCTCCTTATATATCGTCACAAGAAGTCTTATTAATTGGTCGCTGCTTTCCTTTTAATTCTGCGAATGGAGACTCAATTTTACGATAACGAGCTCTTAGCCTAGCAAAGAGACCGTTTTTCCACGATTATATCGTTCGTAGATTTATTTATGTAAGTTCTGTTAATATTTGAAGATCTGATTGCTATCAAAATTCCAGCGCAGAAGTTCTCGTCGAGTTAAGCAATAAATTAGAAGAAGGGGGGGGGGGGGGGGGGGGGTGGAAACATATGTAATTAAGCTGAATAACAATAAAGAATAATAAAGAATAAATGTATATACAAAAGAATAGTACAAAAGTTTTCTATCGAATAAAGTGTGATTACTTTAAAATGTACGTAGTGAAAATCTTACAGGGTATTAGGTATTAAGTGATGAAAACATAAATGCCCACTTACGTCCGGCCCTTCCCCCTTCGCATACGATTTATTGCTTACCTGAACGACCTACATATATCAGCCATTCCACACGAAATCGACCATCTCTCCTATTTGGATCAAACTTTCACAAAATAGTTCACCCACATTTTTTTGTTTCTCCCTACCACACCCCACACCCCGCAAGTGGGTTAGAAATTTCATGATTTTACGATGAAACGTAATTTACAAAAAATTATATTTCGAGAACGGAGCAACCGATTTTTCTGTTTCAAATGCCAAATGAAGCTTAACGCTTTATATTTACCATAAAAAAATATAGCAGCACCAACCGAAAAAAAAATTTGGTTAAATAATGGTATTTTTGTCAAAAAAATTGTAGGACTTCTAGTACTTTTTATTTGAATTTTGAAGCTAGAAGCCTTATCTATCTATGCACAAAAAATCGCGATGATGTTCGGCTTCATTTTTGAGATATAAATTTTTAAATTTATCATATACCCAAATTAATATTACGGAAATATTAATTATTATGGAACTGATCTCAGCTTTATCCTGCTCCTCCGAAGTTACAGCCATGAGTAACTCTGTCAAATTTCCGAAATACAAAGATAAATATATAGCTACGCCGAATTTAAAAATTCGTATCTCAGCTGAGTACCATCGAAATTTTTTTTCACTTAGATAGTTAAGTTTTCATACTTCAAAATAAAAATACAAAATTAAAACTGCTACAAGTCTTCAACAGTAAATAATACTATTTATTTTTAATTTTATTTTTAATACTATTATCAACAAAACTCTTTTTCTTTGGGTGCCCATCTATTTTTTTATTAAAATCAGCATTAAGCTTCATTTGGCATTTGAGTGAAAAAAATCGGTTACTTCGTTCTAGAAATATGATTTTTTGAAAATGGCATTTTATCGGAAAATCACAAAATTTTTAAACTCCCTTGTGGGGGGGGGGGGTGTAGTAGGGTGAAACAAAAAAATATGAGTGAGCTATTTTGGTATTCCATACAAACTTTGAAAGCTTCATCCAAATCGGAAATGGTCAGGTCGAAAACAAGCTCTTCTGATCGTTTTCGTATGGAATGGCTCATATTAGTTGGACTTCAATCCAGATGGTTCAAATTGTGAGCGCATCTGATTTATTGTACAATATATATATTTGTACAGACCAGTAGACAACGACAAGTTGCATTTTCAAATATTAAACTTAATAATTTGCGGTCCCAAACTTTTTAAATCCCATAACGGTGATTCATTATCTTTCACGAAACTTTTCTTACTTCGCATGCATTCCATATTGAAAACTTATATTATCTTTTGTACGTCTGTTTGGAATCCATTACATAATTTCCATTTCTGAATTCAAACTGATAGACCCAGTTTATACAGATCAGTATGCTGCCTCTGCCGCACGAAATCTGTAGGTAGGGCGATGCTTCATTCCTGCCCCCAATCAGCATCTCACCTACAAGTTCATACTCACCCAGGGCCAGGGTCTTCTTCTTGCGTGTAGTCATTTATCTGAATTAAAAAAAATATATAGATTTTCTGTTTCTATTATGCTATGTTGAACGTTGTTCTTGACTGTAGGCATTGACAACATTTTTCCAAATATTTAGAAGGACTCTGTTGATCATTATCATGATTGCTTGCATCAATCATACCTTGGATTTGACAGTGTCCTAGTCCTTGTGGGAATGTGGTTGGTTTTTCAAATTTCTTGCGATATACGTTTCCTATCACACAACTTAAAACTGTAAGTTGTAAACACCAAAAATTTGACTGAAAATTTATTTTGTTTTTGTTTTAGATAATATCAAAATAGGCTCACAGATTGTGAGTATGTACTCGAACATTTTAACACAATTTTACAATTCCACACACGTTTGAAATACACCATACATAGTATGTCTCGAACTAAATAGAAAGTAAATTTTAGTATAGTATAATTTTATAGTCACAACTTAAAACATTCCTTCCTACAAATATACCCACATACTATAGTTGCGCCCTATTTATAGAATATAATTTCTCCCGAAGAATAGTTACACACCCAATCAGAAAATCGAAATTAAAGCGAAATATAGAACACACACACACATAACCTATTTGATTCTCCTTCTAGACTGCTAAAAAGACAATATTACATTCGAAATTTTGTTACTTTACACTTTCAGTATTATTTAAGCGTACTTATATTAACTTTTTTATTTACTTCTCATTTTAATTATACTTTTATATTTTTTATTACATTTTATTATATTTTTATTTATCTTCTTTTACCTGTTTAACTCTTTCTCTCTTAAAACCTTTAAAACAACCAATTTAGTATCCTCGGCATGAATCTATTCGGATGCAAATTCTGCGAGAAAATCAATGACGACATGGTGTGTGATCGAAAAAATTTCGACAGCTTATTATGGGCGCTAGTCACTGTATTCCAGGTAGTTTGAATATTTTTAAAATTTCATTTTTTTTTTGAGTAGTAAAGAAAAGCAAAAAAAAAATTCTTTTAGTTGTGTTATTGTGTTACATTTTAGTTGCAAATATGCATGTTTAGAGATATTCTTGTGTTATTGTTTTAACGATTGTTGTTGCTGCTAATTGCAAATTTAATATTGACATTAACGACAGATGTTGTTTTTTCTTTGTTTTTAGTATACTTAAATTTTTTAATTGACAATTTCAGATGAATGTTGTTGCAACAATGCTTGAGTTATATTTTATAACCAAAATTGTGTTACTTAGTAAATTTTATGTAATTATTTTAAGCGATATGCATCTTAAAAGAACTGAGGAGTAATTTTAACAGCAACCAACGCGTTCTATACAAAAAAAAACACCATATAAAAAAAAACACATGTATACTTTTTCTTGCTTACAATCGCCTAAAATATTGCCTTAACCTGTGTAAAAATAAATAAATCCTAGCCAGAAACTTTAAACAAAGAATGCCTCTAGGACTAGTTTCTGTATATGAAAGTGTGTCTGTGGTTAAATTTTTTGTAATTTTTGCTTAAGTTTGTATATAGCACAATAATTATGCTGTGCATCGATGTAATGTGCAAGTTGCAAGGTAAGTTGTCGGGAATGAATGATTATTTTGCTTCAACTATACACTCGTACATGTGTATGTTTGTGTGTGTGTGTAGTAATATGTATAGATTTGTATAACATGAAATATTTGTTAATATTTTTGCTAAACTAAGCCTTATTCTATTTTGTTTATGCTTTTTTGAGCACTTGTTAAATATTAATATTTGCGACTGCATTTGAATGTATATCCTTTTGTCATAAACTCCGTCTTTTTATTATTTATTTATTGATTTTCAGTAAAAATGGAAGAGGGGGGGGGGGGGCGGAAAATATGTTGATATGCCTTGGTCCGCTTAGAGTTACAATTATACTTTTTTTTCTTTTTTCTTTTTTTGTATAAAACTTTTATTTATTCTAAGTGGGGACTTAAATTTAAAAAAAACTAAGTCACATGTTTCGAGGATATAAGCCTTGATTTCTCTTAATTTAAACATTGTATACAGGGTGTTCTAAACGAATATCTATGTCCATCTTTGGCAGTGTGGTTACTCTAATCGAAAAGAGAAAAATTAAAATTGTATGGGATGGTTGAATGGTGAGGGTAAGATAAAATGTGTCCGTCGTTCGGGAGATAGGAGATGTTCAAGATTTCTAATTTACATTTTATGCATCATCCTGTAACTCCTCTTGGCTGATGATATAAAAATTTCTTAAATAGACAACTGTTGAAACTTTCTCCTTCACTCCTCCGTATCGAAGTTGTCGTTCGATAAAGCCAAAATCGGGGTCGAAATATTAGCTGACTATTTTTTTTCTAAAATAGGTCAATAGATTTTTATTCGGGGGAAGGGGGGGGGGGGTCTAAAGCAGAGCCAAACCCGTAAATATTATGAAGAATAAATAAGGAATGCTATTTACTAAACATGAACAATATTTGATACTACTGGTTATGTATAATTTCTTACTTGATGCGTCTGGTTTTGGTGAGAATTGCAACTGTGCAATTTTGGTTGCAAGGATTTTTTTGTTGTTTGGTTCAAAACGCAGGAGGACGACGAGAGATCCCAAGCACAGAGCCAAGGCGGTCTATTGTTCTAATCTCCTAAAAAGCCTCTCACCAAAACATTCCTGTACTCTGACTGAAGCTCATCAAGTCTAGGTGAGGTAAGTTTTTCAGCTCATTCACTAATGTGGGGGGGGGGGGGCAGACTCAAGCGAATCCAGCCTGCTCTGGGCAAAGGTCGGATCTTAGGCTCTCCTATCGCGCAGGATAGACACTCAGGGCTATCGAAAACTCCTATCCTTGTTAGATGAGCGAGAAGCGATCTGTGGCTGGAGAATGATGTCAACCATAGTTCTGCAAAAAATCGAAGAAATTCCTATTACAGAGGATTAGTATCTCCCAAAATTCGACAAGAGAGAGAGTTGAGAATGAGTTTTTTTTTTTTTTTGCAAAATAAGCATTACTTTCAATTAGCTTCAGTAAATTCAAAATATCAAATCACCACATAGAAGTCTGAGATTGATAATGTTGGACTCTCAGCTACACTTTCCTTTACAGCAACAAAGATAGAGATTACTCTATAGAATTTTTTACCGGGTTAAACTTATATTTGTTCAAGAAGGGACATTTTCTGGATTCTCCAGTATATAGAAAAAGCTAAAAAATATTATTAATTTGTTAGTCCATCACGCAACTCATTAATTTTGGGTGACAAGTTTCAAGCCTTGGTTTGACTCATCAACAGGTCCCAAATAGCGAAATTGAGTGACTTTGGAAAACAAATGAAAAAATTGAAGAAAGAAAAGAAATGAAAAAATGAAAAAATTGAGAAAAAAAGAAGAAAAAATTCATTAAAAAAATTAAAAAAAAACCAGATTCATTCGAAACGAATCGAACCTGTATTCGCCCGCAGTGGGCTGAAAAAGAAAAGTAAAAAGGAAGAAGAAGAACAACAATATTCTTTTCACTTTCTGCACTACGTTGATGTTTTCGAAACTGACTTTGAACTTTTTCAGTTCATCAACAACTTGTAATCCAATTGAGCGATTATGTTGTCCATAATACTATTCAAGTTGCCAAGAACTTCATAGCCATAAGTTATATTTGGTAGTAATAGAGCCTTCGCTAGACGAATATTTGTGTCTCTAGGAGTGTAGGATGCATATCGCAATAAACTCTTTAAACCACCATAAATTTATATACACCCTGAGTATCATGAAGATATTTGTAATTCATATAAACTTGGTCATTCACAAAATTTTCCATCATCAAATAATATCAAAAATCGTTAATTGTGTATTCTGTTTGGGTGGGGGGGCATGTTTATTACCGTATTTTTTGTTCTATTATTATCTCCAGTTTGTACCAATTTACAACTATTTATTGTTTGCCTGCTTCACAAGCAACATTTCTCTTAAAATTGTTGCATGTTGTAAATATCTGGAATAGTTGTTAAGTTGACGTTTGAACCTTCCAGAAAAAAAAACAAAACCTATATTAAAAAAGAACAAAAATTAAATATAAATAACAAAAAATTTATTTTATTAGTTTTTTTGTTTGAATTTTTTTTTAAAAATATTTTTAAACAAAAAAAAAATATTTTTTTTTCTACACAAAAGAATTTAACGAAATTTTCGTCTTCTTCTTGCATTTTGGTAATGTATTTTATTCTCCTTTGTAAAAATGATCTTTTTTTATTGTTTTTTTTTTTTTTATTATGCTCTCATTTTATACATTTTTCAGGCTCAATACCTATAACTAAAATACTTTATATAATACCAGCTGATATCATATATATTTATATATATATACCTTCCAAATTAATACACCAATTAAAAAAATATTAATTATCGTAAAAAACACGGCTAAAACATTTTAATAAACATATGAAATTACAATTATTATCACAGATAGAATTGAACATAAAAATTTATGACAGATTTTACATAATTATATGAGGCTAGATCTCATCGAATATTTTTACTTGCATTACCTATTTTGAGCATCATGTTTTCATGTACAGACAATATTCATAGCATTGTTTATTTATTTTTTTTAGAGTTTTCATCACTTATTTATAGATTCTGTTGTGCTGAAGGTTTATGAGATTGTTCTTTTTTTCTATTTATTTATTTATTTCTTTATTACGACAGATTTTAAAAATAACATAAAACTGGATTCGTTCGTTTTTGTTTACATATTAAACAAATTTTAATTTAATATCAACAAATAAAGACTTTATTTTTTTTACTAATTTACTTTATTTTTGCTTAAATTAATACTTAAAATAAAAATAAAAATATATATAAATTATTTACACCACGATATTATATATATTTTTACGAAAAATGTTATATACATACCTATATATAAACTTTATATAACCAAATATACAGTATTCTTGGCATGTATCTCTTTGGCGGTAAGTTTTGTAAGTTTTTGGACGAATCTGGACAAGAAAGGGAATGTACTTGTCCTGAAATTGTCAGCAAACATCCACTGTGTGAATGTGATCGTAAACATTTCAACAACTTTTTATGGGCCACTGTTACTGTATTTCAAGTAAGCAAATACATATATAAAATTTAGAAAGAAAGACATAAAAACGTTTATAATTTTTTTTTTGTTTTTTGTTACTATTCTTTTATATTCGTTTTTTCTTTAAACATTTTTCTAAAACAAACAGAAAATTCTTTCGATTTAATATTATATATTCAAAAAAATAAAAAAATAACGATAAAACACTATTTTTGTTTCAAACTACATGTGATATACATATTACTGTACACATGTAGTACACATGCACAATTTTTACTCCCTTTTATATTTTAGTGGGGAAAAAAACAATTTTCTTTCAGAATGCTGCACACTTTTAAGACATGCTCGATACTTTTTATTTTTTGTTTTTAACTATCTATCATAGACATTTTGATTCGTATATACCTACAAGAAATTATAAATAATAATTTAAAAAATAAGAAAAAATACTTTTAAAGCTTGAAAGAATAATTATAATGGTTTTATCCGTTAACTTTTATTTAGTCTTTATTCTGATGGGATATTTATATGAATTATGTTTACACTTTTGTACATAAGCAAAAAATTATTATTATTATTATTTTTTCTCTTTTTAATATTTAATTGTGGTCAATCGAATTCTAATATTCAATTATTTATTTTTATTTATTAAAATATTCATTATAGTACAAAATTGGATCAACGAGGTTCGGTGTCACATGCAATTACGGTATACAGACTAACGAGGTATGCCCAATATACCTATACAAAATTACATCAAAACACTTATAAAGTGGAATTTGACTTTCCCAACATATTGTGCTCATTTTGATGTAAGTTTTTACAATAAAAATATAAGAAAAGTACAGACGATGTCTGTAATACGGGCAAATCCCCGTATGATTTTTCTTTTAATGAAACATATATTTAAAAAACAAAAAAATAAAAAAAAATATAAAAAATAAACAAAAAATAAAATAAAAAAAATAAGAAAAATATAAAAAATAAAAAAAAAATAAAAAAAGATGTTAAAAAATAAAAAAAAATAAAAAAAAATATTAAGGTAAATTAAAAAAATTAATAAAATCAAAAAACAAAAAAATAATCCCCCGTTCTAAGAACGGGCAGCTTGAGCTAGTTAAAAAATATTGAGCATACCTTGTTAGCCTCAATACAGTGACGTGGCTAGTTGCCAAAGTTGTAGTTTGAGTGGGCATTTTAGGGTCCAGGAAATTTTCAGCAAATAGAAATTTCACGGTAATCTTGTTTGTAATTTTTTTTTCGTTCCTCCAACTTTAGCAAATTTTGGTTGATCAAATTATTTTTCTTGCTTTAATTAATTTTCGGGGCTTCTGTTTGCACTAGTAGCACAACTTTGTCATAAACCAAGTGAGAACTAAGACACCTCTGTAATCTTCCTGATAATTTTTCGGAAGACTCGTTATTTCATAGGGTAGTATTTTTACAGAAATTTACCGTAACAGAAGGGAACTTTTTGTCCAACTTTTGAGAATGTTCTCCCGATGTATGGTTTCAACTGTGTTGAAATTGAATTTATTTTAGAACATTTTTACAACCAGTTGAAGAATTACTGAGAATATATTTTTATTTTAAAAAGTTCGGAACAATATAAAAATTGAATTGTTCAGTGATTTACTCTAGAGTTCTACGCAGCGCCGCAGCAGCTACATACGTTTAACAGTCAAACAAATTTTTATTCTTTTAGTGACATCGATAAAAGCTTGAGTTCAAAATTTTTAAAAGAAACTATAAAAATTTTTTCAATTTTCATAAGAAAAATGCTTAAAAATTTTGAAATCAAAATTTTTCTTTAAGATTTTATACAAGGGGTCAAGAGAGTTGAGTTGTTTTGGCGCCTGGTCTGGTTATTTATGCACGACTATCTTCCTATAGAATTATTATTTGGCCCCAAAATAAAATTTTCCACTTTCTGGTCTTTATCGAGAACGCGTTCACTTAGAATGCTGAAAATTTGCACACGGGCTTCAAAAAAAAATTGATGTTCGAAAATGGGACCAATCGGGAAAATCTTGCGTAGGGTTGCCATACAAAAATTACGTTTTTCACTATATATTTAAATACTGCCTGAGAAATCGTCTACGTAGAGAGCTGAAATTTTGTGCATAGCAATAGTAAATAAAATTTCAAAAATGGATTAAAAAGGAAAACGCCTTCTTGGTGTTGCCATATTTTTTTTTTTGTTTTTTACGTATACTGTGAAAATGATCAGTCCTAGAGGTTTTTGTTGTACTGAAAAGTTCTTCAAAATATGAAATCCTATGAAATTGGTTATAACCATTTTTACTGTCAGAAGAGCCATTCTAAAAATATATGCGAAAACCCACTTCAAACTTGCACTGATGGGTGACCATACAAAATTACATACGGCCATTCATCTAGGGTATCAGAGAGAATTGGTTTTAGACCAATTTTAGCTTTTTTACTTGTTTTATTTATTTTTGTCATTCCTTAGAGTGCTTATAGGTAAAATTTCGCATATAGAAGAGGTTCGCGGGGTTGTTGCCACTGGTAAAATAACATACGACTTCAATTTCTTCCACCTTTTTTCACCTATAGTCAATCGTATAGAGCAAGCATTTTCAAAGATTAAAGGAGGTGTGAGGAGAATCATCGCTTGTGCACAGCCTTACTTCGATTATGGAAAGTAGCGCTAGGGAAAATTAGTCTTGGATCGCGTGATGAATCACTTCATCAACCAAAAACTATTTACAAATGAAAAAAAACAAATAAAAGAATCGTTGGTTTAATTGTTTATGAATTTAGATTTATTGCTTGTGGATTTTGTTTAATTCTTTGTGGATTTTGTTAAATTCTTTTCGAAATGGTTTAAGATTTAATTAAATCTGAAAATGCTATAATCTAAATTTAGTGTTTTTTTTTCTTTCAACTTTTATATTACTTTTTTCTAATTTATTTTATAATAATTACAAATTTCGAATTTATTTCAATTTTTTCATTGAACTTTTGTGTATTTAGGTAATTTAAAAAATCGCAATTAACTTTTAATTTTGTTTTTATATATACTAGTCCTATAATTGCTAGAAAATTAATTTCCTATTTATTAGTAGTCAGAACTATATCTTTGAGCAATAATTGCAGTCTACGACAAGACCACGAGTCTCTATCGAAATTATATTCATTGACCACAATTGAAATTCGAATTCGATCTCTATCCCAAAAAGAGTTATGAAAAGCTTATTCCACTAAATATAATATTTTCTACATTCTGTTTATTTTGAAATAATTTATTTTTAATGCAAGAAGTCCATGGAATATTTTACTATAAATATGTATATAATCTAACACCACATACAGAGCATCCACTCCTGAAGTATATACTTCTGCTACATAAACAATAGATATTGAAGTCTATATGAATTCGGGAACACTTCACAGCATCCCCAAATGTGATTGGTTGAAAACAAGCTTCCGTTTATAATAATTATTATTTTGTATATTTTTTATTACACTCTTATTATTATTATTATTATTATTATTACACGAGTAAAGTTTGCGCCATGCATGAAATATTTATACGCTGTAGTCGTTTAAGAGATCACCAACACACTATCGCCGCTACTAAATCGATCATCCTAGCCATCGTGTCATAAAGGTCGTACGTAGCTTTTAACCTCAATGCCTGCATATTATATATATAAACATAGATATAAAGCTTAGGAAAGCAGCTTAGCTTGAGACTTTTTAATATTTTACAAATAATATTGTGCGCAAATGCTGCACGTTCAGAAAGTTTTATGAAACAAGTTTTCTTTAGCGTTTTAAGGTTTATTTTTCTTTCTCCTTCTTCTTCTTCTTTTCTATTGATTTTATTTTGAATTTCTTTTGCTCTTCACGTTTCTTAACAAAGTTGAAGCTTTTACAATAAACTTTAGAATTAAAAAAAAAAATAGACTTTTCTTGAAAGTTGTGTGGAAAATTTTCGTGTACGTATGCAAATAATTAGTAACAATATAATTGATATTTACCCATTTATAGATCCTAACACAAGAGGATTGGAACGTTGTGCTATTTAATGGAATGGAAAAGACTAGTCATTGGGCCGCACTATATTTTGTCGCTCTTATGACTTTCGGAAATTATGTTCTATTTAACTTACTGGTTGCTATATTGGTCGAAGGATTCAGTTCAGAAGTACATATACACATATAGTTTATAGTTGTTAAAAATATTGAAGAGTTTATTGGCATACTAATGAAAATGACTCCTTTTTTTTCTTTTTTCTTTTTTTTAGAGAAATGAAAGACGTGAACGTGAACAACGTGAACTTGTAAAAAAGTTACGAGAAGAAACATTAGCGGAGAACTTTAGTGATGTTATTTTTGATGAATCTCGAAGTGGATCTGATTCATCATCAACTAATGAAAGCTATTATGAAATCAAAAATAAATGGCATAGTGCTGAAGAGTTACGAAAGGTACTGATAAATATGTATTTTTGTTTTTTTTTTTTTTTTTAGTTTCGTCTTAGGCTTTGTGCCTTGCTAATTTATTGCTAAAAGCAAGTTTTCTTATTATACACTTGCTTTTTATGTTCGAAAGGGTTGAGTCTTGGGAAAAGTAAATTTCGGTACCTATACATACAAAGTTTGAGGTGCTTTTCAAATTTGGAAATTTAATGCCTAAATAAGAATCATGTAACTTTTGAAATCAAATTTCAATAGAAAAGGAAGTGCAAAAGCAAAATACGAATTGGCACTGCTCTGCCATTTTGAATCATGAAAAACAAATTCAAAATTTTGAAAAGTAATTAGAAAAACGAAAATTGACACAAACATTTAGTGCGCTTTTATGTTTTCGTATTTCGAAAATGAAAACATCAATAATTTTACACTATATGTATAAAAAAAAAACTATATATTTCACCAAAATTTAAATTTTAGTAAATTGATCTTTCGAACTTAAGTATGGACTTTCGAAAGAAAACATCGAACATATTTTATTCAAATCCTTATTAATATTCCTTGACCGAGAAACAATTGTATAGATCTACATACTTATAGTTCCTATTTAACTTCGAATTATATGTTCGAATAATTTTTCATTAAACAAAACATGTGTCAAGATTGAATAAATGATGACTTCCAAAATACAATACCCTCAATTTATTGGGGATGCCTACTATAAACATTTACAAAAGATTATTTTCACCTAAACATACAGACTTCCCCTTAGTCTATAAAAAATGTAATCTCATCGAATACAACTATGACTTGCCTTTGTTATAAATAATATACAGTCTGAGAAATATTCGGCTTGTATGTTTTAAGCATGTCAAGCAAACATTTTCATCCCAGATACTTAATCATTCAAATATATTACATTCTGCGGTTCGATCAATATAATGTTCAACTGCCCCATGTCCCAAAATAAAATTTAAGTGAGTTAAAGAAGGGAGAAAGTAAATATATTCCTATATTCGAAAATTCGAAATTGATTTTTCGAATATCTACGGTCGTATTCACATTTAAGGCTTAAGGCTCATATCAGCTTATACTACAAGCCTATATTAGTCACGAATGAATAACAATATATAAGCCTACGTGCTAACTACAAATCTGACCCTATAATAGCAAGAATATACCAACTCTTTCGTTTAGGATCCATTCCTATAATATTGAAGAACACGAAAAAAAATGTATACCTCTATTTCATTCGCAGTTGAATGAAGCAAACGCAGCTAATGCAGATCCAAAATGTAACATCCAAAAGCAACGCATGTTACAGCCAACTGCTGAATATCATCAAGTAAGCGACACAAATCTACAAAGTAATACCACAAAAAAACTTCCCGATCGAGATCCAAGCAAACAATATGAAAATGACAAAAAGACTTTAAAAAAGGTTTGTATAACATAATCATAGGAAATTCTCTCAAGAAGATGGTCGTTCATAATTATAAAACCGATTTACAGACGTATTCGATTAAAGAAAGGCGTTATGATAGCAATAAATTTGGTAATATAAAACCACCGCCAATTATAACAACAACAGCTGCAACTCCACAAGACTCACCATGTACAACTTTAGAAACAGGAACGACATTTCGTAATTGGAGTCAAGAAGGTCTTGAATCTATACAATCTAAACCTGAACATGCTTTAAAGGTATGTGGAACTGTGGCTATGTTATAGTATAGTTGAGGAAATTTTTATTTTTCCTTTTACAAATTTCTCACTTTTCTAATTTGTTTTTATTTTTATTTTTTCTTATAGAGTCATAGCACCCCATCTCTTCTCAAACCGCCAAACATCTTTAGTGGCCAAAGAATTCTTGATGAAAGATTACCGGTATTTGATTTCAGTCAACTTGGACATGGAAATACTTTCTTAGAGAATAAAACTCTTAACAATAATCTCCGGCCAAGTATAATACAAAACAATAATAATTTAAGTATAGTATGTGGTCAGCATATATCTGATGATATATCGGATACAAAAACTGAAACGGGCTCTTTAGCTGCAACAGCAGCAGCATCAGCAGCAGTGGGTCAATTTAGCACCTTAGAATCTACTTCGGATCAAACTCAACCTAGTGAAACGTCAAGTCATATTATGGAAAGAAGTTCTAGTTTTCGACGATTTCGACGATCAAGTTCAAAGAAAAAGAAAAAATCGCATAGCTTTCAGGAAGATGAAAACATAATTCTAAACAATGGACGTGATAGCTCTCAACTATCTGCTACAAGTGATACATCAAGGCGAAACTCTTTTCTACGTGCCACAAATCGTATTCAAAACGATACAAAAGATACAAATAAGCTAAGCCCTCAAAATTCTGTCAGACGAATGTCTATGCGAAGAGCTTCATGTATTTACAATAATTCACAATTCTATCAGAATTTAAATCGACACAATTCAATTAAAAATTATTCAGCACGTCGGATGTCCTCTATTGAATTGGTCCTAGAGAAAGCATCTAATTTGAATGTGTACAGTGTGGAAAATCGTAAATCAATGGCATTTCGTAATTCAAAAATTGATCTTGATAAATGGCAGAAATCCATTTCTAATTTAAATGTGTCAGAACCCTTACCAGCCCAACAGCCGCAACAGCAACAGCAACAACAACAACAGCAGCAGCAACGAACCCAATCGATAAGAAGTAATAGTCAGCAAACCGAGCACGTCTCGAAGATTAAAATTCTTCTGGAGCGATTAAAGCCGAAACACTTCACAGATGAACGAGAAGATTACTCCCTCTATGTATTTCCTGCAGACAATAGGTAAGTGAATTTGGACAGGCAGCTCCTAATTGAGTGGCCAGGATACCTTTTATTGCCATTTCACTGACCACTTCTTATCTATATACATATACATATATATGTGTGTCTATTTGTATACACAGATTCAGACATGCCTGCACTTGGTTTGTTAACCAAAAATGGTTCGACAATGTCGTCCTGCTGTTCATTGCCCTTAATTGTATCACCCTAGCTATGGAGAGGCCCAACATTCCGCCTAATAGCACAGAAAGATTCTTTCTAGCTACAGCCAATTACGTTTTTACAGTTGTCTTCACCATTGAGATGTTCATTAAGGTAAGCTTCTTCCTTTCCTTTTCCACTAACTTCAAATCCAAAAGGACTTTTTGATTTCTTTTTCTTTTATTTTTTTTTATTTTTTTTTTTTTTACCCTCCTTACTTTATCTCGCATTTATTTATTTCTTTTCTTTTCTCAACAGGTGGTAGCCGCTGGGATGTTTTATGGAACGGATGCCTATTTCACTTCTGGATGGAACATAATGGACGGATCCCTAGTTATTATATCAATTATCGATCTACTCATGTCCTTGATTAGTGAATCCAGCCCAAGGATATTTGGAATTTTGCGGGTAAGATAATCGGATTAGTATAACAATGGATGTTTCAAATACTGGTGGTGGGCGGGTTAATGGAAGGTGCTTACAAGCACAAAACATTTTAGATGGTTTCCTTATTAATTTAAGCTAACCACAAGTCTGCAGTATGTGTATCCTGTTCAGGTTGTTTGTGCAGTGCAAACATTATTACAAGAGCCGTGTTGAAGTACGTATGCATGAAAGGATATCCCTATTTTTTTCCTTAAGAGAAATTTTCTTTTTGTGATGAAGGAAATAGAAAGATGGGAAATGGATACTAAGAAATTCTTGTGACTATACACAACTCTTAATACCAAATTCAATAAAACAGTAAATTTCAGTAGTTGTAACTGTGAACTGTTATTCCTTGATTTTAATTTTGTCTACGAACCCTTTTCTATCAATTAAAAATACTTTTGACATAGTTTTATAATGTTGTTGTCAAGATTGGAGCCACAAAATTAATGCTGCAAATATTGGTTGACCCCTCATCACAGTTCAATTCTGGTAATCAACTCTGCATTTTCGTTAAATTTTAATTACTCTTGCCTTTGAAGGAAGAAGGGATTGAACACTATTGATATTTTCTCTTAAGAGTTCAATGCTATGAAGCATGATATTGTTATAATTTACTTATTGAATTCTGTGACTTTTGTTGTTGTTAATTTTGAATATTAAAATCAATAATTTCCTTGAATTGAGCTGTAAAAAGGGTAAATTTGAAAAATGCCAAATTACGTCCATGCAATTCCTCGTCTGAAATGAACCACTAGAACTTCTTTTTTTTATTCTCGGATTCTCTTTTATGAAAGCTGTGGCTCTGAGCGAGGTATATTTTGATCTTGGATTGGATTTTTTTTTTCTTTTTGCATTACGACATCACCGCCAAGACTTGGGTGCTGGGAATTGAAGTTATATCACCAAGCTTCAAACTTTTAGTTTAAATTTCTTGGCATAATCAAATATTGTGGTTATCTCAAAGTACATGTCATTACAATGTGCTAGATACTCCATCAAAGCGAAGTTAGTTTTCTAGCTAAAAATAAGTCTAGGTATCTAAAAGCGCCAACAGTTCATGTTAACGCGTCATCAATCCATTCTATTTCATCTCACTTATTCTTTATAAACTCACTGAACGTCATTCTCTGAACTCTGAATTGTTTTGCGAATGCATTAATTCCTTTTTTTATTACCGGCAAAAACTGTCTTCTTCGGGTGTACCTCAAGGCAGTTATATTGGACCACTACCTTTTATAAAATACATCAATAATTTATTTGAAGTTCGGACATTCTCCAGAATTCTCCCTAATTCTACTTAAATCAACTACAATTCATTAGACGTTGTTGGTTACATATTTAGGAAGATGTCCAATTTTATTTTTTTTTATGAGCACTTACAAAGAAGGGAGTTTTAATTAAGTTTACGGAAACCATAAAATTCATTCTTTTGATCCCAAAAATTTATTTTTTCTTTACAGGTATTTCGTTTACTACGTTCCCTGAGACCTCTTCGAGTTATCAACAGAGCTCCAGGTTTAAAATTAGTTGTACAAACACTGCTGTCTTCATTACGACCAATCGGAAATATCGTCCTAATTTGCTGTACTTTTTTTATAATATTCGGTATCCTGGGAGTTCAGCTTTTCAAAGGAACTTTTTTTTACTGTGAAGGTGAGAACATCAAAGATGTACGCAACAAGACAAGCTGTCTGGCTATAGAAGGTAACGTCTGGATTAACAGGAAATATAATTTCGATGATTTGGGAAAAGCGTTAATGTCACTTTTCGTATTATCATCTCGTGACGGTTGGGTAAACATTATGTATACAGGGCTAGATGCGGTTGGAGTTGATCAACAACCAATTGTTAATTACAATGAATGGAGACTATTGTATTTCATTGCATTCATATTGCTCGTGGGATTTTTCGTGTTGAACATGTTTGTTGGAGTTGTTGTCGAAAATTTCCATCGTTGTCGTGAGGAACAAGAAAAGGAGGAGAAAATTCGTCGTGCTGCAAAGCGAGCCTTACAAATGGAGAAGAAACGACGAAAAATGCATGAACCTCCCTACTATACGAACTATTCACAAACACGGATGTTCGTTCATAATGTAGTCACTTCGAAATATTTCGATTTGGCTATTGCAGCTGTGATAGGCCTCAATGTGGTTACCATGGCAATGGAATACTACATGATGCCCGTGGCGTTAGAATATGCGCTGAAAATTTTTAACTATTTCTTTACGGCTGTATTCATATTGGAAGCAATCATGAAACTTGTGGCATTAGGTGTGAAGTTGTACATGAAAGATAAATGGAATCAACTTGATGTTGGAATTGTTATACTATCAATTGTTGGAATAGTTTTGGAGGAGTTAGAAACCAATATAATTCCTATTAATCCTACCATTATTCGAGTAATGCGCGTTCTTAGGATAGCACGAGTCCTGAAACTGCTTAAAATGGCTAAGGGAATTCGTGCTCTACTAGATACAGTCATGCAAGCGTTACCTCAAGTTGGAAATTTGGGATTACTATTTTTTCTATTATTCTTCATTTTTGCTGCCCTCGGTGTTGAGTTATTTGGTCGCCTTGAGTGTTCCGATGAAATTCCTTGCCAGGGTTTAGGTGAACATGCACATTTTGCAAATTTCGGTATGGCATTTCTAACACTATTCAGAGTAGCAACTGGTGATAACTGGAATGGTATTATGAAAGACACTCTCCGTGATGACTGTGATGATGCGGCAGATTGTGTACGAAATTGTTGCGTTAGTACGGTCATAGCTCCTATTTTCTTTGTGATATTTGTTCTGATGGCTCAATTTGTGCTTGTAAATGTTGTTGTAGCTGTTCTAATGAAGCACCTAGAAGAGAGTCATAAACAAATGGAAGATGAAATGGATATGGATGTTGAACTAGAAAGAGAATTAGTCCGAGAACAGGAATTCGAAGAGGAACAAGCACTTTGTTTGCAATTACAAGAACAACGAAATAATCTACAAAAACGTCCCCTCGAAAAAGTTTCATCTCTTCCATCAAATTTCACTTACAGTACACCATCGTTAGAAAAAAAATTTAATACCCAACGACGTCAAACTGTTCAATATTTTAATCAAACTTTAGGACTTTCAGAATTCGGTAGCTACAATGCCACACCTAGTTCTATGTATGGTGAACAGAATAGTATTTCTGAAGAAGCTGCTGAAAATAGTTTTAATGAAACAGACAGTATAGAAGGTGTAACGGCTGCTCAAAGTAAACCGGATATTAAAATTCAAGTTCCAAAAGCTCCCAATCCGAAGGGGCAAAGAGGTTCAATTTTCAGAGCTAAAATATTATCCAAAGAAAGATCTCTTGATGAGCATGGAATTCGTAGAAGACGACTTGAAACGAAACGAATGAGCTGCGATAATTTGCCATGGAATAGTGAACGTCGCGATAATACGATCCTTGAAAGTATAGAAAATGAAAATAAACCAGACCTAGATGTGCGTAGTGTTAAAAGTGATGATTGTACAACTAAAATATCTGATCTAAGCCAAGAACATCGATTATCAATAGAAGAAAAACAATCGAAACTTGAAAATGGACAAAGAGATCAACGAAGAAATTTCGGTCGTTCTATGTCAACCGATCAAGGTGGATTAGGAATTCCGAAATCAACGTTTCTTTCAGTACCACGCGCTATGCCACCACGAAGTCGTTCTGGCAGTACAAAACAACTTTTCAAACAGCAAGCTCTGGATGAAGATCATGATATGGATGAAAATTCTCTTTTACTACCAATAATGCCAAAAGCATTAAATGCTGAAAAGTCTGCTCCTGAAAAGCAAGAAGGAATACCTAAATCAGACTCAGCAGAAATAATGCGAATTATCTCAGAAAGAAGGCGTATAGATAAACGAGATAATTGTGGCAACGAAGATTCTGACTATAATGAACTGCTCCTTGTGAAGTCTCCTCATTCCTCGATGGAGGCGTAGAGTATAGCTATATATATATATATATTTATATTTAATTTAGTTATAAGCGCGAAAATATTTAGAGACCAATCTAATTTTCTAAGTACAGGGTGATCATGTTTTCCAGATATACACAACTTTTCTCTCTAGTCCATAAGTACTTTTAGGATGTACATTTCAAATGGTTTTCAACGATCTTCTATAGATACTGTGATTGGTTGTGTTAAGACAAGAAGTTCTGATGGATGAGGAAAAACGGTTAGTTGATTTTGATTTTTTTACGAAAATTGAATTGTGACTGACAATGCTGCGGCAAAAATTTCCTATTCATTGAACCTCTTGCTGAGCAAACTACTTTAAAAGTAATGATTTAGAAAAAAAAACTACTTTTTACTATAATAAATATTCTCGATAGGCATTCGTGTTTTTCATACATTGGCTTAGTTTCTAACAAGTAGATACTCGTTAAGACAACAACAACCAAAATACAATTGGAACAAAATTTGAGCTCAAATACTTTTCAGAATTAAGATTTTATATAATTACTCTGTCTATCGTAGGGGTCGAGAGAGGTTTGTTCATTCCTTTATATATTAAAATTCGAATCAACAAGAGCTGCCCTAGTACATACATATATCACTTGTAGTTTCTGCGATCTTACTCGGAGCTCTTTACGTTGATACTTGTTAAATTGGAAGATATTCGTTATTGTGAATTTTAATAAACTCCCTGTTATGTCGTCTTAAAGATTAAGGAACCAGAATTCTAATGACGATTAGTCATATATTGTAGTTCGGTTCATCTAATTATGCAGATATTAACTGTATTTTTATATTTATTTTATTCTCTATCTTACGTGTATCAGTGATGTTAAGGTAGAATGGGACCTTATATTCAGCTTACGAGTAAAATATGGTGAGTATCCTTAGAAAGTTGATGGTATCTTTTAGATAGCAGATTATGCTGTTAGGTTAGAGCGGCAGCCATCGTAAAAGCATATACGATCAGTCACACTTAGACCATCTATGGACCATTGTGATGCCACCTTCTACCCTACTTGAAAAGTGGACCCAGATTTAAGGAGTTCGCTGAAACCAGCCACTAGAGTTAATGACCTCCTTGTATTTCCACAATTCGTAAAAAAGTAGGTAGGTAAGCATATTCCTCCTACGCTTAGCAAAGTTACGGCATTCTCAAAGCAGTTGCTGAACGCTTTCAACCTTTTTCTCGTCCATGCAGCTTCTGCAGAAGTCATTGTATGGAGCTTGCATGCACTCTGCATGTTTGCCAAATAGGAAGTGTCCTGTGATAACTGCAATAAGATTGCACACATCGTTCTGGCTCCTCCTCAGCGGAGATTCAGTCTTCCCATTACAAATCTCGGGCCACAGCTGTCTTGATATCATGCATGGTGTCAGTTCACCCCATCTGCGATTTGCCTGCTTATATAGGCTTGTACATCTAGAATCCTCTTCACTGATTTAAGGGGCCGATCTTTGGATTCCTACACTAGAACCCTTTCTTGCCAGAGCATGAGCTGCTTCATTTACAGGCACCCAACAGAGAATAACTCTGTGGTTAGCACTCAGTTTCCCGAGCATATATATAGGCACGATCTGTCTATCTCGTATCCAGAACTTTGATACTCAATTACTAGGTACATCATAATTTGTTTCCAGCAGCCTTGCTGCTTTTCTAATAGCCAGAACATTCGATTGGAACACACCACAGTAGTCTGGTAGGAATCGTACCCTGTATTTGATGGAATATTGAATACACCCTGGCTTCCACTCCCACATACATTCTCCAGCCATCAGACACAGACACATATATAAGATTCATTTGCCATTATTGCGATAATCATCCCACTCCTCTCTACTAGGAAAGCTAGAATCTGTTGTTAGAATAACGGAGGTCTTTCCAGGGTTATATCAAGGTATTTTATGTTATTTTAGTGCGGAAAAATATTATTTTTAATCTCTATTGGAAAATAATTTTGCTACTCAAATTGAAGCATGTTAGTTTAGTTTTTTGGATTACTTGCTGATCTGTATAGTTTTCTAAATAGATAGTGAAAATTAAAGAAAAGAGTGTCTATGATAGAGACTTGTGTTAATCCATTATTGAAAGCTTAAATTTGCTGTTTATAAAACTAAAAACAGCCTTACTGAGCATGTTATCTTTCTTTTATCTTACAACTCTGAGGTGCTTGTAGAATATAAATATCATGGCAGTTCGCCAATGAGCCTTGCTACTCACCACTGTTTTGAGTCTAAATATTTTTTCCTCCATATCCTAATTTAGTTAAAACTTTTTTTTTCAAAATTCAGCTTGGAATTCGGAATTTAATTCAGTTGAACAATCACAAGAGAAAATTCCCACAATAGTTTTCATTCGTGGTTTTCTCATAGATTTTAGAACCAGGCATAATAATTGAAAGCACCTTTACCTTTAAAAAGCATATCAAGACTAAACCCCAACTTGCACCAATTTTAATATGAAATGAATTTTAATTACCAATCAACCTGGGGGGAATGGTACTCGGCACGGTCCGCCATTTTGGATAAAAGATACAAAGATTTTGTTTTTTCATCTAAGCCCGGAACTAAATAACATACACCAAAATCATTTCTACACCACCTTTTGTAGGGCAGAAAACCCTATTGACTGAACTATTAATCTTTGGCATTAATTTTTAGATAAAATAAATCCAAAATAGAAAGTTGGCAATTAAAACAAAAAACAAAATCTTAATTTTGACATTTACTGAGCCAATTCCAAACAAAATTTATAAAGTTTAAACTAAAGAAAAATAATGTTCTTTGATTATAAATGTAAACACATGAAATGCTCAGAAGCACAATGAAATTCAAAAGTTAAATTGCGAATCTGGTGGAGCACAATACGAATATAAAAATTTAATGTAAAAATGACAATCCTAGACGCCTTTAATAAAAAAAAAAAAAAACAGAAAAAACAAGAAAAACAAACAAAAAGATAAATTTATAATTAAAAAAAAAAGTAATTAGTCCAAGGCTGGGAAACATAATAATTCTAATAAAATAAGAGAAACGATTCGTATGCCAACAGTAGAATAAATTGTAGCACATTGTAAGCCTACAATGCATACATTAATAGAGAATTTATATTTAGAAGAAAAAATGTTTCCACACAAAATTGTATGCCTTCTTCTTGAATACTGGTTAGTTTTGCCTCAAAAAATTTATACAATTCGCTTCTTTGAAACGCAAAATCCTGGATCGTATTGGTTGAAAGCGTAATTATTAAATAGGAAAAATTTGGAAAAATTTATTGTCTCGAGGCAGAATTTATTTGTGGTTACCAACAGTATTTAAGAAGAAGGAATAAAACTTCAGCGAAATTGTTTCCTTTTAGATAGATAACTTCTCTGTGAGCTTAGTGATTTTGTAATAAGTACATTAAGTGCATTTTCAGTCGTCATATGTACTTACAATATATATGTGTGTGCGAGCGTGTGTGTGTGTGTGCTTAGACACAGAGTTCATGAGATCGTTATAATTGTATATTTTCCAAATTTAAACTTAAGTTATAATCGTTGTACATTTTGTGTATTTATTCGTATGTATTTTATCTTTATTCCATCTCATATTTAAGCCCAGTATTACTTTGAATATTTTTTTATTTTTTTATGTTTGTCTGTCTCATTAATTCAGTGATGGTAAAATCATTATGTCTAGAAAGTCACAGATGGAATTTTGGATGAGTCTGCTACTTTTTTATTCGCATATAATTTGGGAGTTTTTTTTTTTAATTATGAATTCATATTTAAGAAATATTTATTAAATTATAGTAGTTTTCTTATATGCCTATATACCTACATCATGAGGAGAATAGAATGGCATACTCTTCACTGTGATGATTCATATAAAGATTGGGAATAATCTACGTCGTTGTCTTTCCTCAGTTTACAGAATAAGGTATAAACATTGCAATTATATAAGTCTGACATCCTTACTAATATATTTCAAAAACTTCATTTTTCCCCCAGTGACGACACCATCATCAAACCATATATACAGAGATAATTCATATGTCTAACTAATAAAATTCCGTCGACTTTCCGCTTCTTCCTGCCTTGTTAATAAAGATTCTGTGTATCGTATATGTTCCTACAAGATATGAAGTAACAATATCCTGAACTTTTTCAAAATGATCAATGAACCTATCGAGTGAGTGGCAAAACCTGCCTCTCGTGTCCTAAGTGACAACTGATGGAATGGAGTAAATGCTCTCGATTAGACTTATAGCGTTCTCCACTATTAAAATCCCGAAGATGTGTTCGTTAATAAGTTAATATTGCTTCACTAGCAGACATTTCACTTCTTCCCGAAAAGAGATAATAATGGAGTCTTATAATAGAACCTTTGTGAGTATGGCTACCTCATTGGTACCTACTATTTGAAATTGGCCATTTTTATTGAACATTTATACTGCACAATAATCTTTGGTAAAACAGTTTTAATCAGTAATAACACTAAATGTGTTAATTTGAAAAGATTTATTTCAGAGAAACCATTCATTTAGCTATTTTCTGTTAACATATAAATCTGAGTTCTCTCTCAGTTAGTACCTCCTAAATGCCTAAATTAACTTAATTCAAAACTGGTAAAAAAAAAGTTCAGTGGAAAGTGCTTAGACACCGAAAGAGATTGTTACATAAACGTAGTCGTCTCGGCTAATAATATCTCAGTGCCTATCCTATCACTTAACGGGATTAGTGTCTGTTAATTGATCGACAAGGAAATAAGAAAATAATAAATGGATATTGTTCTCTAACTGTCCATAGGCATTGTTGTATTCCATAATATCCTTATGAAAATGTGTTATATAACTTAGAAATCTTTTGAGCTTACTACCCATTTAATGGAAAGCAATCATGTATGTATGTTTTATGAATTCAAGTGAAACAAAAGAGTTAAATTTAATTAGATAAAAGCGAATATAACCCTTACGGTCATCAAAACAGAATTACATAAGTACAGAAATTGCAGAAATAGATATATACCTACTATATTTTTGTAAATGTGCTCTTAAAAACAAATTGATTGAAGTTGAAATGTATCGTGTCAAAATAGCAAAACTAATGTAGACAAAAACCCCCTTATTAAAATTTGTGTAAAATGTGTTAAAATCTTAGCGTAATAAAATTGTGTTTATTTAAATTATTGCCATTTAAAAAAAAATCATCTATTTAACATTTATTCGATCTTCAATTAAACTCGAAAATAGACTATCAACGAACTAGGATGAAACAAATTATTTTTCTACTTTCAAGGAACTGCATTTCTTCCTTTGTAACATGATTCTTTTTCGACACTCATACATTTTCTCGTGATATTAAACATACAATTTACCAAAAAAAAAAAAAAAAAAAATTATCAAAATTTAGATAAAAGGGGATAATTTATTTTTCCTGTGCCTTTCCTATCTACTCTATATGGATTATTATTGTTAAAAAAAATAAAAATTTAAAATAAAAGGATAGTTATTAACATGAAGGAAGTGAATTTTCTGTAGTCAACATGAATGTCTCTCATAAATTCATTAGAATTTTAGTGTAACCATATAAAGAAGACTATGTAAACAACAATGTAAAAAGTGCACACAAATAATAGTTTATAATTGCAGTTACTAGTCGAACTAAGCTTAATATTAGTTGTTAAAATTATAAAAAAAAAAAACACACAAAAAACAAAAGTGAATACTAAAATGCTCTGTAGAATTGTTTTGAATATTTAAGGGGACTATTACCACGTTGTAGAAATTAAACAAATTTTAATTGTAAATGTTTGATATTTAGGGCAAGTTACTAGTGAAAGCAAAAGAAATTATACAAAAAACAATTAAAAAGTAAGTACTTAAAAAAAATCAATTAAAGAAGTTAACAAAAATTTTGTATTACTCTTCTTCGCCATCCTAGAACAGATCAGTTCAAAAACTATGTATAGGACCTTGGTGGACTGCAGTTTTATTATTGGTGAATTTAATTCGAATACATAAAATTAGAAGTAAGTCTGAATTATATAAAATTCATCGAAATCTGAATTGGAGGCATCATCCTATAGAAAATGGCGAGCAAATCAAAGCTGACTTATTTAAAATAGTTTAATATCATTCGGGCAAGTTTTTCAACGATGTACACACGTGAATCTTACATGTACCTACCTATTAATTTCAAGTATAAATATATGAAAAATTCGCATGCAAGTTCATCTACTTCCTTCAAATTTAAGAGAACTTAAATATATTTTTTCTTTAAAATGTGTGGTTTGAGAGTTATAAGATCTCAAAGTTTAGAAGTGCTCTTTTCCCATAAGCCGGATTTTTAATGAAAACTAAATTCATTATTTTACATAATCAATATACATATGAATGTATGTAAGTATTTTTCAATCTTCAACACAATCCCCACTATTTTGTATTGTTGTTCTCTATATGTCTTATTATTTATTCCCCTCAATTAAAATTCCGCCGTTTTTAATGCAAAATATTCCTCCAGTTTATCAACATTTTATATGTTTTTCCATTGGAAACTTCGGAGACATTAAAATAGTAATGGTAATCTATGATGACCTAGGTCAAAATGATATTCGTCGTACGATTGAGTATTCTCCAATACGTTTCCATAAATTTTTACTGAAAACCGTATATGGTCGAGCATTGACTTCATAGAAGGAATTCTCTTCCTGTTCAATATTGAACGCTTCTCCTCCTATGAGTAAAAAAAAAACATTATTTTTACAAATCGTACAGATTTTTATGTTCTTATAAATTATTTTTTGTTAATTGCTAAATAACATAACTAAAAAATTATAGAAACAGTTAAAAAGATTAAAATGTAATTAAATATCAGATAACTTACGGAAAAAACGTAATTTTTCAAATTTGAAATGATTGACGACACAACCTCATATACGATACTCATGCCATAGCGGAAGGTACATAAAACAGAAACAGCACGATACTCACGCCATGACGGAAAACACAGAAACCAGATAGGTATAGCACTGAGAATTAAAAAAATATCCCCAAAGATATCCACCCAACTTAACTTCGTCTAGTAAAATTTAGATGGCAGTTCGGAAGGTAAGAAATTTTCGTTGACACGTGCGCGGGCCATCATTTTGACAGCAGAGTGACGTTAACGAACCGTCGTTCACATTCGTACGCGTAGTAGAAGGAAGGAAAACCGTACATGCACATTCCGTGAAGAATACAAAAAGCAAAGAATATCTTAGTCAAAGTCACACCAGTGTTTTTAGTGAAATTCATTATTAAAATGGGTCGTCAAAGGGGAAGAAAAACAAATCCATTTGCTCAAAAGAAAAGGGATAGGAAAAGAGTAAGTACGCCTTCCCTTACTTTGTTAACAGGTTATGTTTACATATTTCTTATAGGGAAATATTAAACAGGATCGGCGTTCAGAGCCCTACGAAGAAATTGTACGAGAAAATGAAGATTTCTTCAAGTATTATAAGGTAATTTTGTGAGCTTAAAATGCTCTGAATATCTCTAGGAAATATTTGTTTTTCAGGCTCAAAATATTTGTCCTGAATCTGAATGGTCATCATTTTTAGCCACAATACGAAGTAATTTACCCACAACATTTCGGGTTACAGCATACAAAGGAGAAGCTGAAGCTCTTTTGGATATAATTAAAGGACAATTCTTTGAAGAGTACGTGAAGGGGGTTGCCGAATTGCACCAAATCGATGAAAATAAAGTAGAACGGCCATTAAGTCTGCCTTGGTATCCAAATGATTTAGCATGGCAATTGCATTTATCTCGGAAGGATATTCGTCGATCGGAACATCTATTTAAATTGCACAATTTTCTAATTGCTGAAACAAATGCGGGCAGTATAAGCAGACAGGAAGCCGTTTCTATGATACCTCCATTAGTGTTGGATGTTAAACCTAAAGATAAAGTAAGTTATTAGGATATTTTTGTGTGTGTTTATGTGTATATATATATTTATTTACATTCGTCAAAATGCATTCATTCAATGGAACCTCGATTGGGGACAATCTTGTTCTTAATTCATCTCACAGTGGTAGTTTTAAGGGATCAGCTGTAGGCGCCGATCGAAATAATAATTTAAAAAGTTCTGAAAGACTAGGTCTATGAGTGTCTAGAAAAGTGCGAATTAATTGTGATTATGTTTTTGCTTAAGATGAGAACAATACGAGTATGCTTCAAGGACGATATAATTTATGTGGCGGGCTAGATTGCCTCCCAGCTTTTAGGATAAATTCCTCTTCAATATCTCTCGAAACTTGTGGCATATGTGATGTACTTGCAACTATAATAAGTTCTACACGTGTGTGTTTGTTCTGGTTAAAACAAGCCCGGGAAGGCATCTGGCTGAGCATGAATACATCGATTATCCTCGTTATCATAAAACAATTCTAATTGCGCTTATTAGATTGTTGTCAGCTCTTTTGACGAGCTTTTTGCTTATGTCGTTTTCGTTTGAACATCCAGGCTCGCTCTGGAGACAGCCCCATTCAATCGAACGGTTTCAGAGTGCAGTTGTAAAAGTTTGCTTGTGTATGTGTACTAACGTCAAAGTACGCTATGAGTTTTTTGTGCGGAAAGTGGTTGGTAATTTGTTTGCATAATAATTTTGTGGATAATATGATATAATAATAGTAGAATGGTGTTAATAATAGTTGTTGCCTTTAAAATAATGTCAAACGACTTCAACTTCAGTTTATTCGGCTTTATACATACATAACTTTTACATTGTTTTTTTTCTTAAGATTTATCTATAATGCTGAGCTAAAATGTATTACTCAATCTACCTTATAATTCTTATTTTCATACAGGCGAGCGAGAGATATAAACAAAATGCCCTAGGCTTTATACTTCTATCAAAATAAAACTCACACTTGCGACCGGTGTGAATATTCTATATCTACTGTGCGTTCATGATTGCAAAAGTAGGCTGCAGCCGGCTATGGTAGCTGTAAATGTGGCTATGTGGCAATAGCCAGTTGCTTGACTTTGCTAAATGACAATTCCTGACGTTCGGAAAATCATAGTATCCGGTCTCGTAGGTACCGACTTGAGAGTGCTACTCAACATACGTTTCAGAAATTTTATTGTAATAATGGAAAATGTAACCATTTACATGAATGAGCATGGGGAGCCATTTATTGATTTAATAGACGAAGCAGGCAATCAATTGTCTTTTGTATATTTAAAAGAAATGTAACTCATACTCCAATGATGACATTTCTGAAGCTAGCAATGACTAAAATCGTTAATAAAGTTAGGGAGCAGCTACACGCAGCTATGACTGGCTGCGGCCAAGGTATATAGAAGACTAGGTACGAACCACGTTCCGCCATTTGTGTCCGAACGTATATGAAAGTACAGTATAGAGAACACAATATAATCTCTTATCTCTCTGTCTTTTCAATAGAAATGTATATACGTTATAGGACGAAACATGTCACAGTTCTAGAACAAAATTTTTAATGAGAATACCTTGTCTTCTATATACCTTGGGCTGCGGCCGTGAACGCGCTCCTGAACGGTTGGTGTGCACTTCAATTCGAAATTTCACTTCTGAAAGTTCTTTAAAAGAATAAAACTACGCTAAACGTCAAAACTACAAGTGCACTGAGACACTACAGTAACAGATTGTAGCGTAAAAATGTGCATAACGATGTGCTGGGGAAATGACAAGGACAACGCTTCGTCGCCTGAACGATGTTGATTGAATTTTAAAAGACTGTTAAATGTTATTCCTAAGTATTTAAATTTGTCTTTGACTTGGGTTTCACGATTATTAATATTAATCTTCAGATTTTTACTTTTCTTAACAGCTCTTGATACTCCTCTGCCAGATGCATTTCGAAAGCATATTATTTCAGATTTCCCGGCATTTATTGTGATTCCCCATGTCATGTAAAATTCATCAATGTCCTTAAGATGCTCTCTTACAATGTCCGTGGCTATTTCTGGGTCTTTTTCGTGGGCTAATATTAGAGTGTCGAGTGTTGTGATACACCTGAGCGTATTTCAATTGGATCAGAGAGTACTTCGTCTATTATAACTTGCAGTTTCCTGTCTGTTACGAAGCTGTAGAAAATTTATATTAACGCTGTAGGAACTCCGTAGATTATCATTTTGTGAATTAGGTCAAAAGTCCATACACTGTTAAATGATTTCTCAAGGTCCAGTGCACATGTTACTGTGCACTGTCGCTGCCTTGGATTACTTGTTACATCATTATGTAGTTTAAGTAATGTGTGATTCGTCGAATGCCCTTTTTTAAACTCAAATTGGTAAGCAGGTATAATTTGTACGTATTCACAGTATTCATCAAATTGATCAGCTATAGTTCTCTCAAATATTTTGCCGATGTTTGACAGCATCTGTATTGGGCTAAAGTTGCCCACTTCATACTAATTTTTATTTGTTTGAATGGGTACTAGTTTTGCTTCTTTCCAAGATTCGGGAATATAACTGTTATTTATACAGTGATTAACTATTATTGTGATATATTCTATAGCTCTAATGGGAAATGGGAGTTTTTTTTTATCAGAAAGTTTGAAACGCCATCTAGCCCACAGAATTTTTTATTATTGATTTTGACTCTAATAATCTTTTGAATTTTTTCTGCGTTGGTGAAAGGACTTTCATTGTAATTTAACGCGTTGTTGACTGAGTCAAAGTTGACTTTCTTGATAAATGTACCTGCGGTCGTGCAGTTTAGAAAGAGGATATTTTGACTTCTCGTAGGAGCTCTGTATTTATTATGTGATGGAAATTTTTCTGAATATAGTACTTTATAATAATCCTCAAACGCTTCGAGTTTTTCTTGTGTGGCAATATGTTCTGAGTTGCTAACATGACACTTCTTAGGTGTGGTGTTTTTCTTCTTCTCTATTATCCTAAATATTTCCTTGAATGCCTCTGGTCCTGACTTGATAGCCGATAAACGATCTTGGAGAACTCTGTTCATATGTATATGAACTTTATCATCTATAATTTTTTTTAGGCAGTTTATTCTTGCCGAGAGTGATCGGTATTCCTGGCTGCTTCTGTTTAATGTTCAATGGAATATTCTTTTCAGTTCCCTACACCAGCATTGTTTTGTCCTCATCAGTCTTTTGATGTCATCTGCGATGTTTTTCAATTTTTTTCTTTTCGAGAATTAGTTTTTTGACGTACCGATTTTTAAGTGTTGTGATATTGTTTGTGAGGTGTTCAATTCAGGAGTCTATCTATTGTAGTACTTTTCTAATTTTAATTTTAATTTTAATATTGACCAACTCAACCGCACGCCCGTTGACAAATTACCGCCTGTTCTACTCTACTCGACCACGAAGAACTAACTGAACTGTGTACCTTCTCTGGGTTTCCCTATTTCATACCTGATGCTAGTTTCCTTATCTTAAGTCTAGGATAGCTAACCCTGCGTCTGTATTTCGATGCCTTCACTACACGTACTTAAGACATATCAGCCTAATTACCTAAATCCTTAACTGGAGCCGGCATTTATTACCTCCTAACAGATATTTCTAGCTAATGGCCTGCGAATCCCTAGTTCTCTTAACTTAGCTACATACATCTGTGCTAATCCTGTCGGTCTATTGCCCGTACGGTTGAGAAGGTAATATAACCTCATATTGTCGTCGCCTTTAATTATGTGACTTTCTCAGGAATCGTCGCTAGATGGGATTTGTTTGACGACAATTCTTACACTATGTTATTAATATTAGTGTTTATCGGTGGAAGCTCTCCTAAGGCTTCTGATAAATCCAGTATACATTTAAGAAGTCCTCAATTACTCTTGGGTTGCATAGTGAAATATCAAATTCCTCCAGCTTAATCGTTAGTTTAACCAAATAGTGGTCCGAAAACGACTCAAGGGAATAGGAATTAAATAGTGTTTTGGAATATGCTTCAGTGGTCAGAAAGAAATCTAGAATCGACGGCCCTTGTGGCAAAGTAGGGCTCCTTGATGAAATTATATCCAGATTGATTGATGATCCCGTTTCTATGATCCAGTTATGCCGTCGTCTGCCCATATTATTTGTTCTATTGTCTCCCCATACCTTGCCCTATGCCTTGCGTTCCAGTCTCCTCCAATTAATACTGAGTCGAAATTTTCTCCATGGTCTGTATTTTGTTGACAACATCTATAAATTTATTATTTTCCATGGTAGAAAGAATATACATACTTCCAATGAGTATTTTCTTTATGGAGTTATTTATAATTATTTCAATACCTATTAAAATTAGAGGAATTGTAGTATTTTCGATGGGGATGTGCCGGTATTTAATATAATTTTTTATAAAAAGGGCTACCCCTTGGCCTTGTAACTATAATAAAAGATTGATGGATTGATTCCCTAGAAAATAAGTGAAACGTATATTTATAAATAATTTAATCACAGCGCAAATGTTCAACATTACCGTCCTTGTCTGTTAATGACACATTATTTTCGTAAATAATTTCACCTTAGCTATCCACACAGTAATAAAATTGAGAATTTTTTTTGGTTACTTCACATCAAAAACTAAACAAACAAACGTCAAGCTACTTTGGCTTCACCTCCAGAGCACTAACCAATTTGGCTATAGCCGGCTACAGCCAAGAGTTGAATAATAAATTCTGACGGTTGGGCTAACATATACAGCTATGATTTTTCGTCATTATAGCTCTTATTTTTGGCTCAAATTCGATCTCATTTTGGCTATAGCCAGCTGTAGCTGGCTCTAGTCAAAAGTTGAACACAGCCCTGATGTTCAAACGAAAACGACATTACATATGTCGATTTCGATGGGACCATTTCAGTTTTGCACTTTTTCTGGCAGCGGAGAACTGAAGTCCATCGAACATATTTTTGTCATATTCCTTGTATTTGTGGGCACACGTATTATATACACGGAACTGTCAAACGTAATAAATGTTGTTTATTGATATATAGAAACAATTTTTTTTTAACTTAAAGCCAATTACCCAAATAAAAATGTTTAATTCATTCAACTCCAAAATTTCACAAATAATCGCGACAGTGCACTTTGACAGAGCAGATGACAATTCGACTTCAATATGTATTTGTAACACCGAGAAAATATCCGGTGCAAAGTAGGGGAAGTGAGTGCAAAACTTGTGCTGCACTTCTGCTATAAAAATTGTTCCATCGAACATTTTCAGTGTTGAACTGCTGGAAAAAGTGCAATACTGGTGTTGCACCAAAGTCCCATCGAAATCGACTATAGTAGCATCCGGTATTCCACCACGAAGGTCTATTACTTTTTATTTTTTTAAAAAAGTTTTTCTTCTCTGCCCTTGCAGCCTAACTCATTTAAGATTACTGTTTCTAGGACAAAGGTGTCAATTGGTATGCAGAATCATGTAGAAAGGCTACTTAGGTAACCAAAAATATGAAGGGACAAAATTTAGGTGGTGCTTTTGCAATATTGAATAATGTTTGGCTGGCGGGACAGAAATGACACCATAAAGTGGTAATGACAATACCAAAACTCATCATAGTTAGCTAGATGTGTAATATTTCCATTTTCATTTTACCATACCGTTTTGTGTGGAAACATATTTCATTGCTATTTGGTCCTTTTTTTATTTTTTCAGCCAAAGTGTTTACTTATTTCTAGGTTCTCGATATGTGTGCTGCACCCGGATCTAAAACAGCTCAATTAATTGAGGCGCTGCACTCTGGTGATGACATCATTCCCCCAGGTTTTGTTGTAGCCAATGATTTAGATAACAATCGTTGTTACATGTTAGTCCATCAAGCTAAAAGGCTTAACTCTCCTTGTTTCGTTGTTACTAATCACGACAGTTCATTTCTTCCAAATCTTATTGTAAGTTGTCTCGCAAAAAAATATGATTTCCGTTTTGATTAAAATCGCTTCATAGAAAACAAATTCTGATGGTAGAAAAGAGATCTTGAAATTTGATAAGATTCTATGTGATGTTCCCTGTTCAGGTGATGGTACCTTGAGAAAAAATCCAGATATTTGGACAAAATGGAATACAGCCCAAGGAAATAATCTGCATGGGTAAAGCCGTAAATATCAAACAAACGTTTTTTCTTATATTTTTTTAAAGGGTGCAGTATAGAATTGTACGTCGTGGCGCGGAACTTCTTGCTGAAGGAGGGCGTCTTGTCTATTCCACGTGCTCATTAAATCCCGTCGAAAACGAAGCAGTGCTTCAACGAATTATTAAAGATGCTGAGGGATCTTTGAAAATTGTTGATTCATCACATCTAGTGCCAGGATTAAAATATAATCCCGGCCTTAGTAATTGGAAATTATCTTCTCGTGATTTAGAATTGTATTCCTCATTTGAGGAAGTACCAGAAAAGTATCATACAGTCATCAGACCCAACATGTTTCCTCTTCCAATCGATGAATTGAGAAACATTGGACTTGAAAAATGGTAGGATGCAAAGAGTTTTTTGTTTTGTTTTGCTTTTATACTGTTTTTAAAATCGTAGTATCAGAGTTCTCCCACATCTTCAGGACACTGGAGCATTTTTCGTTGCTGTGATAGAGAAAATTAAAACTCTTCCATGGGAGAAATCTGAGCTTGAATGTTTTCCGGAGAGTGCTTCCGTTGTTAGCAAAGAAGAGGTGCTAGCTAACAGATTTTCTTAAAAAAATACAAATTAATCGTAAATTTTTATTTTTTAGTGTAAGGCAGACAAAAGTAAATCCGTACCCTGGGGTCCACAGAGAAAAAAACGACGCCTCCAGGGTTACAAAGAGGATCCTTATGTTTTTTTCAAAGATGAAGAGGAGATCTGGCCGACCATAAAATCATTTTATGACTTGGACTCATCATTTGACGAAAAGTGCCTGTTGACACGTTGTCAGGTTGGCAAGAAGAAAAACATTTATTATTGCTCTAAGCCAATTCGGGATCTTGTTCAATGCAATGAAGAAAATGTAAAAATTATTAACACTGGAATCAAAACGTTTGTTCGGTGTGACAATAAAAACATGAAATGCGCGTTCAGATTGGCTCAAGAAGGCTTACATACAGTAAATTCGTTCATCGGAAAACAGAGACGTATCGAATTGCAAAAGGGAGACCTTATAAAACTTCTTCAATGCACCGATCCAACAAAACCACCGACAATACCAGAACTCACTGAACTTACTCAAGAAAGAGTAAGAAACTTAGGTAAAATAATAGATAACGAAGATATTTCAAAGCTTATTGTTACATTTTCACAGATCCCGGAAGTTGTGTTCTTAACTATAAGGGCGACAAATTTACGTTGTTCCTAGTGGGTTGGCGTGGAACATCTAGCTTAAGGGCGTACACGGACACAAATGATAGCGTTCATATGTTGCGATTACTTGGCGCCGACCTGTCAAAGTTTGGTAAGGTTTTTTTTTTAAATAACGAGTTTTGCATTTGTATATTGTTGTTATTTTTTTCGAAACAGAAATTAACAAATTCAAAAAAGTTGACGACACCTCAGAAGTTAATTCTGGAGCTGTGGACAATGAAGAAATCGATACATCTGCTGCATGCCCGTCAGATGCCGAATTACCAGATAATTGTGATTTAAAAGAAAATGGAAAGGGTCACATACAAACCACCTAGGAATTTCATAAACTGTTTAGATATGTATCGCTTTTATAAATAAATTTTTTATAAATGCTGAGCATTGAATCTTTCAGCATTGAACCTTTCAATTGTACCATCACCCCCTGAAATGGCACATTTAGAATCTATTGACATGAAAAAAACCGCGGAAAATCGCTAATATCTCGAAAACCGTTCGCCGTAGACGATTTCTGATGACATTTTCATACACCCCCTATCAACATACACCCCCTGAAATGGCACTTTTAGCATCTATTGACATGAAAAAACCCGCGGAAAATCGCTAATATCTCGAAAACCGTTCGCCGTAGACGATTTCTGATGACATTTTCATACACCCCCTATCAACATACACCCCCTGAAATGGCACCTTTAGAATCTATTGACATGAAAAAAAACGCGGAAAATCGCTAATATCTCGAAAACCGTTCACCGTAGACGATTTCTGATGACATTTTCATACACCCCCTATCAACATACACCCCCTGAAATGGCACATTTAGAATCTATTGACATGAAAAAACCGCGGAAAATCGCTAATATCTCGAAAACCGTTCGCCGTAGACGATTTCTGATGACATTTTCATACACCCCCTATCAACATACACCCCCTGAAATGGCACTTTTAGCATCTATTGACATGAAAAAACCCGCGGAAAATCGCTAATATCTCGAAAACCGTTCGCCGTAGACGATTTCTGATGACATTTTCATACACCCCCTATCAACATACACCCCTTGAAATGGCACTTTTAGCATCTATTGACATGAAAAAACCCGCGGAAAATCGCTAATATCTCGAAAACCGTTCGCCGTAGACGATTTCTGATGACATTTTCATACACCCCCTATCAACATACACCCCCTGAAATGGCACCTTTAGAATCTATTGACATGAAAAAAACCGCGGAAAATCGCTAATATCTCGAAAACCCTTCACCGTAGACGATTTCTGATGACATTTTCATACACCCCCTATCAACATACACCCCCTGAAATGGCACATTTAGAATCTATTGACATGAAAAAAACAGCGGAAAATCGCTAATATCTCGAAAACCGTTCGCCGTAGACGATTTCTGATGACATTTTCATACACCCCTATCAACACACACCCCCTAAAATGGCACCTTTAGAAGCTATTGACACGAAAAAACCCGCGGAAAATCGCTAATATCTCGAAAACCGTTCGTCGTAGACGATTTCTGATGACATTTTCATACACCCCCTATCAACATACAGCCCCTGAAATTGCACACTTAGAATCTATTGACATGAAAAAAACCGCGGAAAATCGCTAATATCTCGAAAACCGTTCGCCGTAGACGATTTCTGATGACATTTTCATACATCCCCTATCAACATACACCCCCTGAAATGGCACATTTAGAATCTATTGACATGAAAAAAACCGCGGAAAATCGCTAATATCTCGAAAACCGTTCGCCGTAGACGATTTCTGATGACATTTTCATACACCCCCTATCAACATACACCCCTGAAATGGCACCTTTAGAATCTATTGACATGAAAAAAACCGCGGAAAATCGCCAATACCTCGAAAACCGTTAGCCGTAGACGATTTCTGATGACATTTTCATACACCCCCTATCAACATACACCCCTGAAATGGCACCTTTAGAATCTATTGACATGAAAAAACCGCGGAAAATCGCTAATATCTCGAAAACCGTTCGCCGTAGACGATTTCTGATGACATTTTCATAAACCCCCTATCAACATACACCCCCTGAAATGGCACATTTAGAATCTATTGACATGAAAAAAACCGCGGAAAATCGCTAATATCTCGAAAACCGTTCACCGTAGACGATTTCTGATGACATTTTCATACACCCCCTATCAACATACACCCCTGAAATGGCACCTTTAGAATCTATTGACATGAAAAAAACCGCGGAAAATCGCTAATATCTCGAAAACCGTTCGCCGTAGACGATTTCTGATGACATTTTCATACATCCCCTATCAACATACACCCCCTGAAATGGCACATTTAGAATCTATTGACATGAAAAAAACCGCGGAAAATCGCTAATATCTCGAAAACCGTTCGCCGTAGACGATTTCTGATGACATTTTCATACACCCCCTATCAACATACACCCCTGAAATGGCACCTTTAGAATCTATTGACATGAAAAAAACCGCGGAAAATCGCTAATATCTCGAAAACCGTTCGCCGTAGACGATTTCTGATGACATTTTCATACACCCCCTATCAACATACACCCCTGAAATGGCACCTTTAGAATCTATTGACATGAAAAAAACCGCGGAAAATCGCTAATATCTCGAAAACCGTTCGCCGTAGACGATTTCTGATGACATTTTCATACACCCCCTATCAACATACACCCCTGAAATGGCACTTTTAGAATCTATTGACATGAAAAAAACCGCGGAAAATCGCCAATACCTCGAAAACCGTTAGCCGTAGACGATTTCTGATGACATTTTCATACACCCCCTATCAACATACACCCCCTGAAATGGCACATTTAGAATCTATTGATATGGAAAAAACCGCGGAAAATCGCTAATATCTCGAAAACCGTTAGCCGTAGACGATTTCTGATGACATTTTCATACACCCCCTATCAACATACACCCCCTGAAATGGCACCTTTAGAATCTATTGACATGAAAAAACCGCGGAAAATCGCTAATATCTCGAAAACCGTTCGCCGTAGACGATTTCTGATGACATTTTCATAAACCCCCTATCAACATACACCCCCTGAAATGGCACATTTAGAATCTATTGACATGAAAAAAACCGCGGAAAATCGCTAATATCTCGAAAACCGTTAGCCGTAGACGATTTCTGATGACATTTTCATACACCCCCTATCAACATACACCCCCTGAAATGGCACCTTTAGAATCTATTGACATGAAAAAAACCGCGGAAAATCGCTAATATCTCGAAAACCGTTCGCCGTAGACGATTTCTGATGACATTTTCATACACCCCCTATCAACATACACCCCCTGAAATGGCACCTTTAGAATCTATTGACATGAAAAAACCGCGGAAAATCGCTAATATCTCGAAAACCGTTCGCCGTAGACCATTTCTGATGACATTTTCATACACCCCCTATCAACATACACCCCCTGAAATGGCACATTTAGAATCTATTGACATGAAAAAAACCGCGGAAAATCGCTAATATCTCGAAAACCGTTCGCCGTAGACGATTTCTGATGACATTTTCATACACCCCCTATCAACATACACCCCCTGAAATGGCACCTTTAGAATCTATTGACATGAAAAAAACCGCGGAAAATCGCTTATATCTCGAAAACCGTTAGCCGTAGACGATTTCTGATGACATTTTCATACACCCCCTATCAACATACGCGCCCTGAAATGGCACATTTAGAATCTATTGACATGAAAAAAACCACGGAAAATCGCTAATATCTCGAAAACCGTTCGCCGTAGACGATTTCTGATGACATTTTCATACACCCCCTATCAACATACACCCCCTGAAATGGCACATTTAGAATCTATTGACATGAAAAAGACCACGAAAAATCGCTAATATCTCGAAAACCGTTAGCCGTAGACGATTTCTGATGACATTTTCATACACCCCCTATCAACATACACCCCCTGAAATGGCACATTTATAATCTATTGACATGAAAAAACCGCGGAAAATCGCTAATATCTCGAAAACCGTTCGCCGTAGACGATTTCTGATGACATTTTCATACACCCCCTGAAATGGCACATTTAAAATCTATTGACATGAAAAAAACCACGGAAAATCGCTAATATCTCGAAAACCGTTCGCCGTAGACGATTTCTGATGACATTTTCATACACCCCCTATCAACATACACCCCCTGAAATGGCACCTTTAGAATCTATTGACATGAAAAAAACCGCGGAAAATCGCTAATATCTCGAAAACCGTTAGCCGTAGACGATTTCTGATGACATTTTCATACACCCCCTATCAACATACACCCCCTGAAATGGCACATTTAGAATCTATTGACATGAAAAAAACCACGAAAAATCGCTAATATCTCGAAAACCGTTCGCCGTAGACGATTTCTGATGACATTTTCATACACCCCCTATCAACATACACCCCCTGAAATGGCACCTTTAGAATCTATTGACATGAAAAAAACCGCGGAAAATCGCTAATATCTCGAAAACCGTTAGCCGTAGACGATTTCTGATGACATTTTCATACACCCCCTATCAACAAACACCCCCTGAAATGGCACATTTAGAATCTATTGACATGAAAAAACCGCGGAAATTCGCTAATATCTCGAAAACCGTTCGCCGTAGACGATTTCTGATGACATTTTCATACACCACCTATCAACATACACCCCCTGAAAAGGCACCTTTAGCATCTATTGACATGAAAAAACCGTGGAAAATCGCTAATATCTCGAAAACCGTTCGCCGTAGACGATTTCTGATGACATTTTCATACACCCCCTATCAACATACGCCCCCTGAAATGGCACATTTAGAATCTATTGACATAAAAAAAACCACGGAAAATCTCTAATATCTCGAAAACCGTTCGCCGTAGACGATTTCTGATGACATTTTCATACACCCCCTATCAACATACACCCCCTGAAATGGCACCTTTAGAATCTATTGACATGAAAAAAACCGCGGAAAATCGCTAATATCTCGAAAACCGTTCGCCGTAGACGATTTCTGATGACATTTTCATACACCCCCTTTCAACATATACCCCCTGAAATGGCACATTTAGAATCTATTGACATGAAAAAAACCACGGAAAATCGCTAATATCTCGAAAACCGTTCGCCGTAGACGATTTCTGATGACATTTTCATACACCCCCTATCAACATACACCCACTGAAATGGCACCTTTAGAATCTATTGACATGAAAAAAACCGCGGAAAATCGCTAATATCTCGAAAACCGTTAGCCGTAGACGATTTCTGATGACATTTTCATACACCCCCTATCAACATACACCCCCTGAAATGGCACATTTAGAATCTATTGACATGAAAAAACCGCGGAAAATCGCTAATATCTCGAAAACCGTTCGCCGTAGACGATTTCTGATGACATTTTCATACACCCCCTATCAACATACACCCCCTGAAATGGCACCTTTAGAATCTATTGACATGAGAAAAACCGCGGAAAACCGCTAATATCTCGAAAACCGTTCGCCGTAGACGATTTCTGATGACATTTTCATACACCCCCTATCAACATACACCCCCTGAAATGGCACCTTTAGAATCTATTGACATGAAAAAACCGCGGAAAATCGCTAATATCTCGAAAACCGTTCGCCGTAGACGATTTCTGATGACATTTTCATACACCCCCTATCAACATACACCCCCTGAAATGGCACCTTTAGAATCTATTGACATGAAAAAAACCGCGGAAAATCGCTAATATCTCGAAAACCGTTCGCCGTAGACGATTTCTGATGACATTTTCATACACCCCCTATCAACATACACCCCTGAAATGGCACCTTTAGAATCTATTGACATGAAAAAAACCGCGGAAAACCGCTAATATCTCGAAAACCGTTCGCCGTAGACGATTTCTGATGACATTTTCATACACCCCCTATCAACATACACCCCCTGAAATGGCACCTTTAGAATCTATTGACATGAAAAAAACCGCGGAAAATCGCTAATATCTCGAAAACCGTTCGCCGTAGACGATTTCTGATGACATTTTCATACACCCCCTATCAACATACACCCCCTGAAATGGCACCTTTAGAATCTATTGACATGAAAAAAACCGCGGAAAACCGCTAATATCTCGAAAACCGTTCGCCGTAGACGATTTCTGATGACATTTTCATACACCCCCTATCAACATACACCCCCTGAAATGGCACCTTTAGAATATATTGACATGAAAAAAACCGCGGAAAATCGCTAATATCTCGAAAACCGTTCGCCGTAGACGATTTCTGATGACATTTTCATACACCCCCTATCAACATACACCCCCTGAAATGGCACCTTTAGAATCTATTGACATGAAAAAAACCGCGGAAAATCGCTAATATCTCGAAAACCGTTCGCCGTAGACGATTTCTGATGACATTTTCATACACCCCCTATCAACATACACCCCCTGAAAAGGCACCTTTAGAATCTATTGACATGAAAAAAACCGCGGAAAATCGCTAATATCTCGAAAACCGTTAGCCGTAGACGATTTCTGATGACATTTTCATACACCCCCTATCAACATACACCCCCTGAAATGGCACATTTAGAATCTATTGACATGAAAAAACCGCGGAAAATCGCTAATATCTCGAAAACCGTTCGCCGTAGACGATTTCTGATGACATTTTCATACACCCCCTATCAACATACACCCCCTGAAATGGCACCTTTAGAATCTATTGACATGAAAAAAACCGCGGAAAACCGCTAATATCTCGAAAACCGTTCGCCGTAGACGATTTCTGATAACATTTTCATACACCCCCTATCAACATACACCTCCTGAAATGGCACTTTTAGAATCTATTGACATGAAAAAAACCGCGGAAAATCGCTAATATCTCGAAAACCGTTCGCCGTAGACGATTTCTGATGACATTTTCATACACCCCTTATCAACATACACCCCCTGAAATGGCACCTTTAGAATCTATTGACATGAAAAAAACCGCGGAAAACCGCTAATATCTCGAAAACCGTTCGCCGTAGACGATTTCTGATGACATTTTCATACACCCCCTATCAACATACACCCCCTGAAATGGCACCTTTAGAATCTATTGATATGAAAAAAACCGCGGAAAATCGCTAATATCTCGAAAACCGTTCGCCGTAGACGATTTCTGATGACATTTTCATACACCCCCTATCAACATACACCCCCTGAAATGGCACCTTTAGAATCTATTGACATGAAAAAAACCGCGGAAAACCGCTAATATCTCGAAAACCGTTCGCCGTAGACGATTTCTGATGACATTTTCATACACCCCCTATCAACATACACCCCCTGAAATGGCACATTTAGAATCTATTGACATGAAAAAAACCGCGGAAAATCGCTAATATCTCGAAAACCGTTCGCCGTAGACGATTTCTGATGACATTTTCATACACCCCCTATCAACATACACCCCCTGAAATGGCACCTTTAGAATCTATTGACATGAAAAAAACCGCGGAAAACCGCTAATATCTCGAAAACCGTTCGCCGTAGACGATTTCTGATGACATTTTCATACACCCCCTATCAACATACACCCCCTGAAATGGCACCTTTAGAATCTATTGACATGAAAAAAACCGCGGAAAATCGCTAATATCTCGAAAACCGTTCGCCGTAGACGATTTCTGATGACATTTTCATACACCCCCTATCAACATACACCCCCTGAAAAGGCACCTTTAGAATCTATTGACATGAAAAAAACCGCGGAAAATCGCTAATATCTCGAAAACCGTTAGCCGTAGACGATTTCTGATGACATTTTCATACACCCCCTATCAACATACACCCCCTGAAATGGCACATTTAGAATCTATTGACATGAAAAAACCGCGGAAAATCGCTAATATCTCGAAAACCGTTCGCCGTAGACGATTTCTGATGACATTTTCATACACCCCCTATCAACATACACCCCCTGAAATGGCACCTTTAGAATCTATTGACATGAAAAAAACCGCGGAAAACCGCTAATATCTCGAAAACCGTTCGCCGTAGACGATTTCTGATAACATTTTCATACACCCCCTATCAACATACACCTCCTGAAATGGCACTTTTAGAATCTATTGACATGAAAAAAACCGCGGAAAATCGCTAATATCTCGAAAACCGTTCGCCGTAGACGATTTCTGATGACATTTTCATACACCCCTTATCAACATACACCCCCTGAAATGGCACCTTTAGAATCTATTGACATGAAAAAAACCGCGGAAAACCGCTAATATCTCGAAAACCGTTCGCCGTAGACGATTTCTGATGACATTTTCATACACCCCCTATCAACATACACCCCCTGAAATGGCACCTTTAGAATCTATTGATATGAAAAAAACCGCGGAAAATCGCTAATATCTCGAAAACCGTTCGCCGTAGACGATTTCTGATGACATTTTCATACACCCCCTATCAACATACACCCCCTGAAATGGCACCTTTAGAATCTATTGACATGAAAAAAACCGCGGAAAACCGCTAATATCTCGAAAACCGTTCGCCGTAGACGATTTCTGATGACATTTTCATACACCCCCTATCAACATACACCCCCTGAAATGGCACATTTAGAATCTATTGACATGAAAAAAACCGCGGAAAATCGCTAATATCTCGAAAACCGTTCGCCGTAGACGATTTCTGATGACATTTTCATACACCCCCTATCAACATACACCCCCTGAAATGGCACCTTTAGAATCTATTGACATGAAAAAAACCGCGGAAAACCGCTAATATCTCGAAAACCGTTCGCCGTAGACGATTTCTGATGACATTTTCATACACCCCCTATCAACATACACCCCCTGAAATGGCACCTTTAGAATCTATTGACATGAAAAAAACCGCGGAAAACCGCTAATATCTCGAAAACCGTTCGCCGTAGACGATTTCTGATGACATTTTCATACACCCCCTATCAACATACACCCCCTGAAATGGCACATTTAGAATCTATTGACATGAAAAAACCGCGGAAAATCGCTAATATCTCGAAAACCGTTCGCCGTAGACGATTTCTGATGACATTTTCATACACCCCCTATCAACATACACCCCCTGAAATGGCACATTTAGAATCTATTGACATGAAAAAAACCGCGGAAAATCGCTAATATCTCGAAAACCGTTCGCCGTAGATGATTTCTGATGACATTTTCATACACCCGCTATCAACATACACCCCCTGAAATGGCACATTTAGAATCTATTGACATGAAAAAAACCGCGGAAAATCGCGAATATCTCGAAAACCGTTCGCCGTAGACGATTTCTGATGACATTTTCATACACCCCCTATCAACATACACCCCCTGAAATGGCACATTTAGAATCTATTGACATGAAAAAAACCGCGGAAAATCGCTAATATCTCGAAAACCGTTCGCCGTAGACGATTTCTGATGACATTTTCATACACCCCCTATCAACATACACCCCCTGAAATGGCACCTTTAGAATCTATTGACATGAAAAAAACCGCGGAAAACCGCTAATATCTCGAAAACCGTTCGCCGTAGACGATTTCTGATGACATTTTCATACACCCCCTATCAACATACACCCTCTGAAATGGCACCTTTAGAATCTATTGACATGAAAAAAACCGCGGAAAACCGCTAATATCTCGAAAACCGTTCGCCGTAGACGATTTCTGATGACATTTTCATACACCCCCTATCAACATACACCCCCTGAAATGGCACCTTTAGAATCTATTGACATGAAAAAAACCGCGGAAAACCGCTAATATCTCGAAAACCGTTCGCCGTAGACGATTTCGGATGACATTTTCATACACCCCCTATCAACATACACCCCCTGAAATGGCACATTTAGAATCTATTGACATGAAAAAACCGCGGAAAATCGCTAATATCTCGAAAACCGTTCGCCGTAGACGATTTCTGATGACATTTTCATACACCCCCTATCAACATACACCCCCTGAAATGGCACCTTTAGAATCTATTGACATGAAAAAAACCGCGGAAAATCGCTAATATCTCGAAAACCGTTCGCCGTAGACGATTTCTGATGACATTTTCATACACCCCCTATCAACATACACCCCCTGCAATGGCACCTTTAGAATCTATTGACATGAAAAAAACCGCGGAAAACCGCTAATATCTCGAAAACCGTTCGCCGTAGACGATTTCTGATGACATTTTCATACACCCCCTATCAACATACACCCACTGAAATGGCACCTTTAGAATCTATTGACATGAAAAAAACCGCGGAAAATCGCTAATATCTCGAAAACCGTTAGCCGTAGACGATTTCTGATGACATTTTCATACACCCCCTATCAACGTACACCCCCTGAAATGGCACATTTAGAATCTATTGACATGAAAAAAACCGCGGAAAACCGCTAATATCTCGAAAACCGTTCGCCGTAGACGATTTCTGATGACATTTTCATACACCCCCTATCAACATACACCCCCTGAAATGGCACCTTTAGAATCTATTGACATGAAAAAAACCGCGGAAAACCGCTAATATCTCGAAAACCGTTCGCCGTAGACGATTTCTGATGACATTTTCATACACCCCCTATCAACATACACCCCCTGAAATGGCACCTTTAGAATCTATTGATATGAAAAAAACCGCGGAAAATCGCTAATATCTCGAAAACCGTTCGCCGTAGACGATTTCTGATGACATTTTCATACACCCCCTATCAACATACACCCCCTGAAATGGCACCTTTAGAATCTATTGACATGAAAAAAACCGCGGAAAACCGCTAATATCTCGAAAACCGTTCGCCGTAGACGATTTCTGATGACATTTTCATACACCCCCTATCAACATACACCCCCTGAAATGGCACATTTAGAATCTATTGACATGAAAAAAACCGCGGAAAATCGCTAATATCTCGAAAACCGTTCGCCGTAGACGATTTCTGATGACATTTTCATACACCCCCTATCAACATACACCCCCTGAAATGGCACCTTTAGAATCTATTGACATGAAAAAAACCGCGGAAAACCGCTAATATCTCGAAAACCGTTCGCCGTAGACGATTTCGGATGACATTTTCATACACCCCCTATCAACATACACCCCCTGAAATGGCACATTTAGAATCTATTGACATGAAAAAACCGCGGAAAATCGCTAATATCTCGAAAACCGTTCGCCGTAGACGATTTCTGATGACATTTTCATACACCCCCTATCAACATACACCCCCTGAAATGGCACATTTAGAATCTATTGACATGAAAAAACCGCGGAAAATCGCTAATATCTCGAAAACCGTTAGCCGTAGACGATTTCTGATGACATTTTCATACACCCCCTATCAACATACACCCCCTGAAATGGCACATTTAGAATCTATTGACATGAAAAAAACCGCGGAAAATCGCTAAATTCTCGAAAACCGTTCGCCGTAGACGATTTCTGATGACATTTTCATACACCCCCTATCAACATACACCCCCTGAAATGGCACCTTTAGAATCTATTGAAATGAAAAAAACCGCCGAAAATCGCTAATATCTCGAAAACCGTTAGCCGTAGAAGATTTCTAATGACATTTTCATACACCCCCTATCAACATACACCCCCTGAAATGGCACATTTAGAATCTATTGACATGAAAAAACCGCGGAAAATCGCTAATATCTCGAAAACCGTTCGCCGTAGACGATTTCTGATGACATTTTCATACACCCCCTATCAACATACACCCCCTGAAATGGCACCTTTAGAATCTATTGACATGAAAAAAACCGCGGAAAACCGCTAATATATCGAAAACCGTTCGCCGTAGACGATTTCTGATGACATTTTCATACACCCCCTATCAACATACACCCCCTGAAATGGCACCTTTACAATCTATTGACATGAAAAAAACCGCGGAAAATCGCTAATATCTCGAAAACCGTTCGCCGTAGACGATTTCTGATGACATTTTCATACACCCCCTATCAACATACACCCCCTGAAATGGCACCTTTAGAATCTATTGACATGAAAAAAACCGCGGAAAATCGCTAATATCTCGAAAACCGTTCGCCGTAGACGATTTCTGATGACATTTTCATACACCCCCTATCAACATACACCCCCTGAAATGGCACCTTTAGAATCTATTGACATGAAAAAAAACCGCGGAAAATCGCTAATATCTCGAAAACCGTTCGCCGTAGACGATTTCTGATGACATTTTCATACACCCCCTATCAACATACACCCCCTGAAAAGGCACCTTTAGAATCTATTGACATGAAAAAAACCGCGGAAAATCGCTAATATCTCGAAAACCGTTAGCCGTAGACGATTTCTGATGACATTTTCATACACCCCCTATCAATATACACCCCCTGAAATGGCACATTTAGAATCTATTGACATGAAAAAACCGCGGAAAATCGCTAATATCTCGAAAACCGTTCGCCGTAGACGATTTCTGATGACATTTTCATACACCCCCTATCAACATACACCCCCTGAAATGGCACCTTTAGAATCTATTGACATGAAAAAAACCGCGGAAAACCGCTAATATCTCGAAAACCGTTCGCCGTAGACGATTTCTGATAACATTTTCATACACCCCCTATCAACATACACCTCCTGAAATGGCACTTTTAGAATCTATTGACATGAAAAAAACCGCGGAAAATCGCTAATATCTCGAAAACCGTTCGCCGTAGACGATTTCTGATGACATTTTCATACACCCCTTATCAACATACACCCCCTGAAATGGCACCTTTAGAATCTATTGACATGAAAAAAACCGCGGAAAACCGCTAATATCTCGAAAACCGTTCGCCGTAGACGATTTCTGATGACATTTTCATACACCCCCTATCAACATACACCCCCTGAAATGGCACCTTTAGAATCTATTGATATGAAAAAAACCGCGGAAAATCGCTAATATCTCGAAAACCGTTCGCCGTAGACGATTTCTGATGACATTTTCATACACCCCCTATCAACATACACCCCCTGAAATGGCACCTTTAGAATCTATTGACATGAAAAAAACCGCGGAAAACCGCTAATATCTCGAAAACCGTTCGCCGTAGACGATTTCTGATGACATTTTCATACACCCCCTATCAACATACACCCCCTGAAATGGCACATTTAGAATCTATTGACATGAAAAAAACCGCGGAAAATCGCTAATATCTCGAAAACCGTTCGCCGTAGACGATTTCTGATGACATTTTCATACACCCCCTATCAACATACACCCCCTGAAATGGCACCTTTAGAATCTATTGACATGAAAAAAACCGCGGAAAACCGCTAATATCTCGAAAACCGTTCGCCGTAGACGATTTCTGATGACATTTTCATACACCCCCTATCAACATACACCCCCTGAAATGGCACATTTAGAATCTATTGACATGAAAAAACCGCGGAAAATCGCTAATATCTCGAAAACCGTTCGCCGTAGACGATTTCTGATGACATTTTCATACACCCCCTATCAACATACACCCCCTGAAATGGCACATTTAGAATCTATTGACATGAAAAAAACCGCGGAAAATCGCTAATATCTCGAAAACCGTTAGCCGTAGACGATTTCTGATGACATTTTCATACACCCCCTATCAATATACACCCCCTGAAATGGCACATTTAGAATCTATTGACATGAAAAAACCGCGGAAAATCGCTAATATCTCGAAAACCGTTCGCCGTAGACGATTTCTGATGACATTTTCATACACCCCCTATCAACATACACCCCCTGAAATGGCACCTTTAGAATCTATTGACATGAAAAAAACCGCGGAAAATCGCTAATATCTCGAAAACCGTTCGCCGTAGACGATTTCTGATAACATTTTCATACACCCCCTATCAACATACACCTCCTGAAATGGCACTTTTAGAATCTATTGACATGAAAAAAACCGCGGAAAATCGCTAATATCTCGAAAACCGTTCGCCGTAGACGATTTCTGATGACATTTTCATACACCCCTTATCAACATACACCCCCTGAAATGGCACCTTTAGAATCTATTGACATGAAAAAAACCGCGGAAAATCGCTAATATCTCGAAAACCGTTCGCCGTAGACGATTTCTGATGACATTTTCATACACCCCCTATCAACATACACCCCCTGAAATGGCACCTTTAGAATCTATTGATATGAAAAAAACCGCGGAAAATCGCTAATATCTCGAAAACCGTTCGCCGTAGACGATTTCGGATGACATTTTCATACACCCCCTATCAACATACACCCCCTGAAATGGCACATTTAGAATCTATTGACATGAAAAAACCGCGGAAAATCGCTAATATCTCGAAAACCGTTCGCCGTAGACGATTTCTGATGACATTTTCATACACCCCCTATCAACATACACCCCCTGAAATGGCACATTTAGAATCTATTGACATGAAAAAACCGCGGAAAATCGCTAATATCTCGAAAACCGTTAGCCGTAGACGATTTCTGATGACATTTTCATACACCCCCTATCAACATACACCCCCTGAAATGGCACATTTAGAATCTATTGACATGAAAAAAACCGCGGAAAATCGCTAAATTCTCGAAAACCGTTCGCCGTAGACGATTTCTGATGACATTTTCATACACCCCCTATCAACATACACCCCCTGAAATGGCACCTTTAGAATCTATTGAAATGAAAAAAACCGCCGAAAATCGCTAATATCTCGAAAACCGTTAGCCGTAGAAGATTTCTAATGACATTTTCATACACCCCCTATCAACATACACCCCCTGAAATGGCACATTTAGAATCTATTGACATGAAAAAACCGCGGAAAATCGCTAATATCTCGAAAACCGTTCGCCGTAGACGATTTCTGATGACATTTTCATACACCCCCTATCAACATACACCCCCTGAAATGGCACCTTTAGAATCTATTGACATGAAAAAAACCGCGGAAAACCGCTAATATCTCGAAAACCGTTCGCCGTAGACGATTTCTGATGACATTTTCATACACCCCCTATCAACATACACCCCCTGAAATGGCACCTTTACAATCTATTGACATGAAAAAACCGCGGAAAATCGCTAATATCTCGAAAACCGTTCGCCGTAGACGATTTCTGATGACATTTTCATACACCCCCTATCAACATACACCCCCTGAAATGGCACATTTAGAATCTATTGACATGAAAAAAACCGCGGAAAATCGCGAATATCTCGAAAACCGTTCGCCGTAGACGATTTCTGATGACATTTTCATACACCCCCTATCAACATACACCCCCTGAAATGGCACCTTTAGAATCTATTGACATGAAAAAAACCGCGGAAAACCGCTAATATCTCGAAAACCGTTCGCCGTAGACGATTTCTGATGACATTTTCATACACCCCCTATCAACATACACCCCCTGAAATGGCACCTTTACAATCTATTGACATGAAAAAACCGCGGAAAATCGCTAATATCTCGAAAACCGTTCGCCGTAGACGATTTCTGATGACATTTTCATACACCCCCTATCAACATACACCCCCTGAAATGGCACCTTTAGAATCTATTGACATGAAAAAAACCGCGGAAAACCGCTAATATCTCGAAAACCGTTCGCCGTAGACGATTTCTGATGACATTTTCATACACCCCCTATCAACATACACCCCCTGAAATGGCACATTTAGAATCTATTGACATGAAAAAACCGCGGAAAATCGCTAATATCTCGAAAACCGTTCGCCGTAGACGATTTCTGATGACATTTTCATACACCCCCTATCAACATACACCCCCTGAAATGGCACATTTAGAATCTATTGACATGAAAAAAACCGCGGAAAATCGCTAATATCTCGAAAACCGTTCGCCGTAGATGATTTCTGATGACATTTTCATACACCCGCTATCAACATACACCCCCTGAAATGGCACATTTAGAATCTATTGACATGAAAAAAACCGCGGAAAATCGCGAATATCTCGAAAACCGTTCGCCGTAGACGATTTCTGATGACATTTTCATACACCCCCTATCAACATACACCCCCTGAAATGGCACATTTAGAATCTATTGACATGAAAAAAACCGCGGAAAATCGCTAATATCTCGAAAACCGTTCGCCGTAGACGATTTCTGATGACATTTTCATACACCCCCTATCAACATACACCCCCTGAAATGGCACCTTTAGAATCTATTGACATGAAAAAAACCGCGGAAAACCGCTAATATCTCGAAAACCGTTCGCCGTAGACGATTTCTGATGACATTTTCATACACCCCCTATCAACATACACCCTCTGAAATGGCACCTTTAGAATCTATTGACATGAAAAAAACCGCGGAAAACCGCTAATATCTCGAAAACCGTTCGCCGTAGACGATTTCTGATGACATTTTCATACACCCCCTATCAACATACACCCCCTGAAATGGCACCTTTAGAATCTATTGACATGAAAAAAACCGCGGAAAACCGCTAATATCTCGAAAACCGTTCGCCGTAGACGATTTCGGATGACATTTTCATACACCCCCTATCAACATACACCCCCTGAAATGGCACATTTAGAATCTATTGACATGAAAAAACCGCGGAAAATCGCTAATATCTCGAAAACCGTTCGCCGTAGACGATTTCTGATGACATTTTCATACACCCCCTATCAACATACACCCCCTGAAATGGCACCTTTAGAATCTATTGACATGAAAAAAACCGCGGAAAATCGCTAATATCTCGAAAACCGTTCGCCGTAGACGATTTCTGATGACATTTTCATACACCCCCTATCAACATACACCCCCTGAAATGGCACCTTTAGAATCTATTGACATGAAAAAAACCGCGGAAAATCGCTAATATCTCGAAAACCGTTCGCCGTAGACGATTTCTGATGACATTTTCATACACCCCCTATCAACATACACCCCCTGAAATGGCACCTTTAGAATCTATTGACATGAAAAAAACCGCGGAAAATCGCTAATATCTCGAAAACCGTTCGCCGTAGACGATTTCTGATGACATTTTCATACACCCCCTATCAACGTACACCCCCTGAAATGGCACATTTAGAATCTATTGACATGAAAAAAACCGCGGAAAACCGCTAATATCTCGAAAACCGTTCGCCGTAGACGATTTCTGATGACATTTTCATACACCCCCTATCAACATACACCCCCTGAAATGGCACCTTTAGAATCTATTGACATGAAAAAAACCGCGGAAAACCGCTAATATCTCGAAAACCGTTCGCCGTAGACGATTTCTGATGACATTTTCATACACCCCCTATCAACATACACCCCCTGAAATGGCACCTTTAGAATCTATTGATATGAAAAAAACCGCGGAAAATCGCTAATATCTCGAAAACCGTTCGCCGTAGACGATTTCTGATGACATTTTCATACACCCCCTATCAACATACACCCCCTGAAATGGCACCTTTAGAATCTATTGACATGAAAAAAACCGCGGAAAACCGCTAATATCTCGAAAACCGTTCGCCGTAGACGATTTCTGATGACATTTTCATACACCCCCTATCAACATACACCCCCTGAAATGGCACATTTAGAATCTATTGACATGAAAAAAACCGCGGAAAATCGCTAATATCTCGAAAACCGTTCGCCGTAGACGATTTCTGATGACATTTTCATACACCCCCTATCAACATACACCCCCTGAAATGGCACCTTTAGAATCTATTGACATGAAAAAACCGCGGAAAACCGCTAATATCTCGAAAACCGTTCGCCGTAGACGATTTCGGATGACATTTTCATACACCCCCTATCAACATACACCCCCTGAAATGGCACATTTAGAATCTATTGACATGAAAAAACCGCGGAAAATCGCTAATATCTCGAAAACCGTTCGCCGTAGACGATTTCTGATGACATTTTCATACACCCCCTATCAACATACACCCCCTGAAATGGCACATTTAGAATCTATTGACATGAAAAAACCGCGGAAAATCGCTAATATCTCGAAAACCGTTAGCCGTAGACGATTTTCTGATGACATTTTCATACACCCCCTATCAACATACACCCCCTGAAATGGCACATTTAGAATCTATTGACATGAAAAAAACCGCGGAAAATCGCTAAATTCTCGAAAACCGTTCGCCGTAGACGATTTCTGATGACATTTTCATACACCCCCTATCAACATACACCCCCTGAAATGGCACCTTGTAGAATCTATTGAAATGAAAAAAACCGCCGAAAATCGCTAATATCTCGAAAACCGTTAGCCGTAGAAGATTTCTAATGACATTTTCATACACCCCCTATCAACATACACCCCCTGAAATGGCACATTTAGAATCTATTGACATGAAAAAACCGCGGAAAATCGCTAATATCTCGAAAACCGTTCGCCGTAGACGATTTCTGATGACATTTTCATACACCCCCTATCAACATACACCCCCTGAAATGGCACCTTTAGAATCTATTGACATGAAAAAAACCGCGGAAAACCGCTAATATCTCGAAAACCGTTCGCCGTAGACGATTTCTGATGACATTTTCATACACCCCCTATCAACATACACCCCCTGAAATGGCACCTTTACAATCTATTGACATGAAAAAACCGCGGAAAATCGCTAATATCTCGAAAACCGTTCGCCGTAGACGATTTCTGATGACATTTTCATACACCCCCCTATCAACATACACCCCCTGAAATGGCACCTTTAGAATCTATTGACATGAAAAAAACGCGGAAAACCGCTAATATCTCGAAAACCGTTCCCCGTAGACGATTTCTGATGACATTTTCATACACCCCCTATCAACATACACCCCCTGAAATGGCACCTTTAGAATCTATTGACATGAAAAAAACCGCGGAAAACCGCTAATATCTCGAAAACCGTTCGCCGTAGACGATTTCTGATGACATTTTCATACACCCCCTATCAACATACACCCCCTAAAATGGCACCTTTAGAATCTATTGACATGAAAAAAACCGCGGAAAATCGCTAATATCTCGAAAACCGTTCGCCGTAGACGATTTCTGATGACATTTTCATACACCCCCTATCAACATACACCCCCTGCAATGGCACCTTTAGAATCTATTGACATGAAAAAAACCGCGGAAAACCGCTAATATCTCGAAAACCGTTCGCCGTAGACGATTTCTGATGACATTTTCATACACCCCCTATCAACATACACCCCCTGAAATGGCACCTTTAGAATCTATTGACATGAAAAAACCGCGGAAAATCGCTAATATCTCGAAAACCGTTAGCCGTAGACGATTTCTGATGACATTTTCATACACCCCCTATCAACATACACCCCCTGAAATGGCACCTTTAGAATCTATTGACATGAAAAAAACCGCGGAAAATCGCTAATATCTCGAAAACCGTTCGCCGTAGACGATTTCTGATGACATTTTCATACACCCCCTATCAACATACACCCCCTGAAATGGCACATTTAGAATCTATTGACATGAAAAAAACCGCGGAAAACCGCTAATATCTCGAAAACCGTTCGCCGTAGACGATTTCTGATGACATTTTCATACACCCCCTATCAACATACACCCCTGAAATGGCACCTTTAGAATCTATTGACATGAAAAAAACCGCGGAAAACCGCTAATATCTCGAAAACCGTTCGCCGTAGACGATTTCTGATGACATTTTCATACACCCCCTATCAACATACACCCCCTAAAATGGCACCTTTAGAATCTATTGACATGAAAAAAACCGCGGAAAATCGCTAATATCTCGAAAACCGTTCGCCGTAGACGATTTCTGATGACATTTTCATACACCCCCTATCAACATACACCCCCTGCAAATGGCACCTTTAGAATCTATTGACATGAAAAAAACCGCGGAAAACCGCTAATATCTCGAAAACCGTTCGCCGTAGACGATTTCTGATGACATTTTCATACACCCCCTATCAACATACACCCCCTGAAATGGCACCTTTAGAATCTATTGACATGAAAAAACCGCGGAAAATCGCTAATATCTCGAAAACCGTTAGCCGTAGACGATTTCTGATGACATTTTCATACACCCCCTATCAACATACACCCCCTGAAATGGCACATTTAGAATCTATTGACATGAAAAAAACCGCGGAAAATCGCTAATATCTCGAAAACCGTTCGCCGTAGACGATTTCTGATGACATTTTCATACACCCCCTATCAACATACACCCCCTGAAATGGCACCTTTAGAATCTATTGACATGAAAAAAACCGCGGAAAACCGCTAATATCTCGAAAACCGTTCGCCGTAGACGATTTCTGATGACATTTTCATACACCCCCTATCAACATACACCCCCTGAAATGGCACCTTTAGAATCTATTGATATGAAAAAAACCGCGGAAAATCGCTAATATCTCGAAAACCGTTCGCCGTAGACGATTTCTGATGACATTTTCATACACCCCCTATCAACATACACCCCCTGAAATGGCACCTTTAGAATCTATTGACATGAAAAAAACCGCGGAAAATCGCTAATATCTCGAAAACCGTTCGCCGTAGACGATTTCTGATGACATTTTCATACACCCCCTATCAAGATACACCCCCTGAAATGGCACCTTTAGAATCTATTGACATGAAAAAAACCGCGGAAAACCGCTAATATCTCGAAAACCGTTCGCCGTAGATGATTTCTGATGACATTTTCATACACCCCCTATCAACATACACCCCCTGAAATGGCACCTTTAGAATCTATTGACATGAAAAAAACCGCGGAAAATCGCTAATATCTCGAAAACCGTTCGCCGTAGACGATTTCTGATGACATTTTCATACACCCCCTATCAACATACACCCCCTGAAATGGCACATTTAGAATCTATTGACATGAAAAAAACCGCGGAAAATCGCTAATATCTCGAAAACCGTTCGCCGTAGACGATTTCTGATGACATTTTCATACACCCCTATCAACATACACCCCCTGAAATGGCACCTTTAGAATCTATTGACATGAAAAAACCGCGGAAAACCGCTAATATCTCGAAACCGTTCGCCGTAGACGATTTCGGATGACATTTTCATACACCCCCTTATCACATACACCCCCTGAAATGGCACATTTAGAATCTATTGACATGAAAAACCGCGGAAAATCGCTAATATCTCGAAAACCGTTCGCCGGTAGACGATTTCTGATGTACATTTTCATACAACCCCTATCAACATACACCCCCTGAAATGGCACATTTAGAATCTATTGACATGAAAAAACCGCGGAAAAT